>SKCR01044804.1:0-39475 GCA_019454045.1 Zanthoxylum bungeanum | reverse complement strand
AAGTCTAATTTGGGCTCAATTACTAGTAGACGATTGTTATATTCAGATGATCATGGCATTTAAATTGTTCATATGTTGCATCCTAGTGTCAAATCACAGAACCACTGTTTGGGTGTCTAATTGTTAATGATCTTATATTATAAACTTGATGTTTAGATTGTAAACTTTTTCTGCTTAGTGCCTTATATACAAGGAGAGACATCACCATCTTTGCAGTAAAACCTTTAATTCTTAAAAATGCAGGGATCCTTCGTTGCGGCAAGACGAAATGGATAGCTGAAGATTTTCAGTTATGGAGATTCTCTGGTGAATCATGTCCAGAAGAAACAGTACCAACTAGAAGAGCAACTGAACAAGACATGTTAAGAGAGAGAGAGAGAGAGAGAGAGAGTTCTGAAGATTTGGAAGAAAAAGAAAAGAAGGAAAAATATTTTCATGGTTTTTATTAATAATATCCTCTTGCGCAGTTGAAAGTATTATTTTTGAGTAATTTTCAGATGTAATTCTAAAAACAAAGTTTCTGTTTTCTAGGATAACTTTTGTAAAATATTTCAGTGAACTCTGAACTGAACACGCTTTTTATTAATTTTTTTGGTTTTGGAAAACGATAGCCTTTTGTTGGAAATGGAACGGAACAATCACTATTCTTTTTCCTTTTTTTTTTTTTTTTAGTAACCACTAATTTTCTTTGAATAAAGGATATTGGTTAAGATAATAATTTTGGAATTAAAGGCGGGATAAAATATTTTAATAGTTCAACCCATTCAAATTATGTCCAAGTGTCTGGGTTGACTAATCAAACATGTAGAAATAATCATAATTTAAGGATTTTTTTTTAAAAAAAAACCTCAATTTAAATAGAAGTTCTCTTATTCAACTAAAACCAAATTTTAAAAAATTACATGTAATCTTATTATAATAAAATGACCAAATGGGACATAGAATTAAACTAAAAAATTAGTATTTTTTTTGCAAAAAAAAAAAAAAACCACAATTTTTTTTTTCTATTTTCAAACTAAATATCTTTCAAAATATAAAGTGTTTCATGAAAAAAAATACATATTATCTACAAATCATAAATTTTAAAATAAGACTTAGTTGTGTTATGTATGTCTTAGTTACATTACTTATCTTCAATTTTTTACCTCAGTCACATTGTTTTTCCTCAATCAAATTGAGTATAACCACAGTTGTGACCCCATTCACGTTGCCGACCATTAGTTATGTTTGTGATTTCAGTCACTTTAATTATCATAATCACAATACTAACCCTCAGTCATATTGAACACAGTTATAATTGTAACCTCGATCACTTTGCCAATCGTCAGTTACATTTGTGCCATCAGTTACATTAGTTACTTTAGTCACATTGAGAACACTTACAATTGCGACTCCAATCACATTGTCGACCCTTAATTATATTATCAACCATCAGTCACATTGAGCATAGTCAGAATTGTGACTATTTTTTTACTTACAGTCACAAAATAATTGTCAATTAAATGTGTAGCTGAGTATGTTTTTCTTAGCCACAGTCATAATGTGAATATAAATGGTTTCATTCACATACCAATAAACCAAAGAGGAATTAATATTTACTGTATATTTAAAATAAAAATAATTGCTTTCAAAACGCAATACCTAAAGATGAGATAAGGGGTTAAAAATTATATATGAACTTAACCACCCTTTATTTTCTTAAAGCAAAAAAATTACCGTTAACGTAAATAACAATTTAATTGATTTTTTTTCTTTGTAAGAGTAAAAGGGAGAACAAAACTCAGTCAAACATCCTATTAGTTAAAAAATAGAATAAAGTGGAATAAAATTTAAAATTTAAAATTTTACAATTAAAGAGAAAACAAGTTTAGAATTATGATATTTATATAAGAAGAGATGAGAAATAGGGTTTTTTTTTTAATAATTTTTATAATTTAAAAATACCTAACCGCTGCCTATGGACATTAAAGTGATTATTTAAAAAATTCGTCCAAACATTGTCTAGGCGGAACTGATTATAATTTTATAAATCTAGCACGTAAGCGCACATATCACTCAAGTAATACAGTGACTGATAGTCGGATGTCGAACCCACATAGACTTAATATTTATCTTATTAATATTAAGATTAACTTACTTAACTTGAACTAAACTATTGAGAAAGAAGAATTAATTTAATGATTTAATTGAAAAATAAATAAAAATCAAATAACACTTTTTAAAGAGACCTTATAAGATAAAATAACCTAGGGTTGCAACTTCACCTAAGGATTTATCAAGATTATTTTATTGTTGGTCAAACAAATAAAATAAGCGTTCAAGTTTAGAGAATAATAAATAATCAATAACAAACCCAAAGAATAAAAATATGCAAATAATTAATTAAATAAGCTTAAGATTCATTACAACCATAAATTTAATGAATTAGCTACTCATAATATTCAATAAAAATAAGCTAATCATTAATACAAGGCAAAGAACTCATAATAGAAAAGTTAAAGAGAAAAGGGAAGAAAGAAACTCTCGTTTGCAGTCTTTAAACTCCAACTTCTGTTGATGCACTCATTCTTGCCTTACTTTAGGTCTTCTTCTAAGCTCTGGAGGCTCCAAAATATATTATGAGGCTTCTTTTAGGTTTTGGGATGAGATGTTGGTTATATAGGAGGTCATGTGGGTGTTTCATTGTTAAAAATTGAATCCAGGGCGAAACTGAAAGGAATTTACCGTGTCGCGACGCACGTTTGCATGCCGCGACTTTCTTCACCAACTTTGGTGCGTCGTGATGTGACAAGGGCAATGTCGCGACGTGCCAAATTTCAAACACTGTTTACTTTTTGATCATTAGCGCATCTCGATGTGCTACGAGCATCGCGCGTTTTGACTCTGAATTTTTCCTGATTTACTCTGTATCTTTCTGTTTTATCTCTAGTTAACTCCATTGAGTCGTGAAATTATTTTGACCTGTAGGGATCACGAATGCATTTAATATATGCAACAAGACTTTAAACCCCTAGGCGACCTTAGTGGACAAGTTATAGTCTCGTGCGGGCTTACATCGATGACACCCACAAACATCATTTACACACTCATGAAATCACACAAAAATACAAAAATAAATAACTAAATAAAACAGTCATGAGAGTTACACATAATATTATCCTCAGAGAATGTCCAGTAATGAAACCCAAGAAACTTCAAAGTACCTAACACGACTTAAATCCAAATTCTTGAATAAATCATCTAAGCCGGACTCACAGTGTGTGTGTAAAGGTCCGATCACAATTCAAATCTTAAGTACATCAACTCATTGATTTCGTCTTAAAAATTGCATCCGATGGGTCAAACCAACCTAGATATCTCAAAAGCATCTTTATTTGTCCATTAAGCTCGATATGGTATGACTTCTCCTTTTCTTTCTCTTTTAACTCAACTACCCTTTTAAGGTAGTATTTATCCTCATGGTGGTCATAACACTCGCCTATTGGCAGCTTCACGCTTATCGGTTATAGGTGGTTTATTTTTTTCCAAGATATTTTTTTCTTTTCTGCTCTTCAATTTTTTTTCAAAAGATCTCTTTCATTTTTTTTTTTGCTCTAGTCATACCATATATCATAAATAATTACAAACATAGATAAATTTCTAAGCAAACAGTTATTAATCGTCAAATAATTTCTTCAACTAGTCATTTTACCAACCACCTAGGCTATTACTGCTAGAAATATACTTTTAAGTGTATACGAGTCTAACCTAGATTACCTACTCAAGGCATCAGATAAAAATAAATTGGGCACTTATCATTTCCTATGATTTCACACTAAAGCAAACGAACTCATCATGTGAACTATGTTTTACTACCACATGACTAAAAATAATTTTTTTAAGATTTTAAGATTTTTTTTATAAAAAAAATAGTAGGAACTAACAATAATATACACACTCTCTCAAATTTAAGACTTGCATTGTCCTCAATGTAAAATAAACGTAAAGAAGACAAGAGTGGGGAACAACACTACCGTGCATGGAGTTGATCAGGTTCCTACTGGTTAGAATTTGGTTGCGCAGAGTGTATGGGTAGTATTAGTATGTACATAAATAAACATACACAGTATTAAACACGCAAATAACAAACAAGAAAATAAACTTATGTAAAGAAAATAAAAATTAATAAATGCATGAGTTGCCTCCCCACTAGCGCTAAGTTCAACGTCTTTAGCCAGACAGTCTTTGAAGATCTTCCTTCAAGAAGGCTTAAAAGTGGCTTTGGATGTCATATATAGGACAATGCCATGTACATTATTCTTCACCATCCTCTCCAAAAATGAGGTGGCAAATAATTTTTTTTTTCCATTCAATGCCCATGCCAGTTTTTTCAACCTTTTAGCTCTATGGGGTCATAAAAGGAACGATAGACTGTCAGAAGGTCTCGTATGATGCTTGACTTTGAATGGTTGTGCCATTCGGTCAAGCTTATGGGCGCTATTCATGATGTTAACTTTCCAATGTTGCGATGCATCCTATTATGTCATGAGATTTTCATTAGGCTCACACAACTGCTCTTGCCTAACTCATTGTTACATCACTTCCTCATAAATGTACTTTCGAATTTCTTCTTTTAGATTTTCATCAGACATATGCACAATGCATGATCCAAGATTGTCAATTTGGGGGTACAGAGTCAATGTATCCTGACTGACATCATTTGATATGTCTATCTCTAAGCCCCCATCTTGTTTTATTGGTATGAAGGGTATGGGCAACTCCTCTACTTGTGTCTCCTCATAAATGCACTTAGTGAATAAAGAGTTATCTAGATCAATTCGATACTCTGCTTGTTCGGGATTTTGACATGATATCTCTGACTCTTTATACGTCTTAGCCTCTCTCCCTATTACAGTCTCATTGTGAATCTCTTGACTCTCGAGGGATTCTTCTGTGTCATCTGACAGATTTCCTTGAGGTATATAGCTCTGGTTTTTGGTTAGATGTCTCAATTGATCTTTCAGTCTTTGTAAGGATATTGCTTGACTGTGAAAGATTGCATCAAATTTAGCTTACCAGTTCTTGATCATGTCAACTATCCGTTTCTCTAAGGTTGGTTCTGGTTCCTGAGGAATTTCATGGGCTCTCCTCATTGTGCTCTGAAAGACTTGAGCATACATCGCGTCACTTCTCTTTGACATCCACTGATAGTTGTTAGGACAATAGACCTCAAAAAATCAGACTATGTCTCCCCGACAAAAGGTGTAGCATCACCTCTTATAACTCTTAATGACTCCACCGTCCAATGGCACTCCATTACTTCGACCACATGAAGTAAAAGAAAAACAGAAATAAAGATAAAAAAGAAAAAGGGAGAGGTGTTTAGCTAAGCAAGTAAAACGTTGTCCTATTATTAATAAAGAAAAATAAATTAAGTCCCCGACAACGGCACCAAAAACTTGATCGCAGTTATATAAATCTAGCACACAAGTGCACATATCGTTCAAATAATACAGTGACTGATAGTCAGATGTCGAACCCATAGAGACTTAATATTTATCTTCTTAATATCAAGATTAACCTACTTAACTTGAACCAAACTATTGAGAAATAAGAATTAATTTAATGATTTAATTGAAAAGTAAGTTGAAATCAAATAACACATTTTGAAGAGACCTTATAAAATACAAGAATCTAGGGTTGCAACTTCACCTAAGCATGCAAACTATAAGCTCATACAATTTCCATTCAATTGGGTTGTTGTTATTAATTATTAACCTAGAACACTAAATTATTCACAAGCCTCTTTCGATAGTCAGGTGAATATATTCAAAATAAATCAATTAGCTATATATCTATGTTAATTAAAATAAACCAAATTCATTAAGGTCAAGTTCTAATAATAGTTACATGCCCTTTAGGTATATGTCTATCCTGCAGAGAAATCTATTCAACGAATAAATCACATGCTATTATTCCCACGACTAACCCAAATTTCCTCTGTCGAGTTTCTAAGGATTTACCAAGATTATTTTATTATTGGTTAAACAAATAAAATAAGCGTTTAAGCATAAAGAATAATAAATCATCAATAACAAACCTAAAGAATAAAAATATGTTAATAATTAATTAAACAAGCTTAAGATTCATTACAATCCTACATTTAATGAATTAGCTACTCATAATATTCAATAAAAATAAGCTAATCATTACTACAAGACAAAGAACTCATAATATATAAAGTTAAAGAGAAAATGGAAGAAAAAAACTATTGTTTGCAGTCTTCGCCTTTAAACTCCAACTCCCGTTGATGCACTGGTTCTTGCCTTGCTCTAGGTGTTCTTCTATACTCTGGAGGCTTCAAAATATGTTATGAGGCTTCAAAATATGTTATGAGGCTTCTTTTAGGTTTTGGGACGAGTTGTTGCTTATATATGATGTATTGGGGGTGTTTCTTTGTTAAAAATCGAATCCAAGGTGAAATGGGACGAATCTAAACGCGCATCGCGAATTTCTTCACCAACTTTTACGCATCACGACCCGAAAACTTTTGACTCCGAATTTTCCCCGATTTGCTCCGTATCTTTCAGTTTTTATCTCTAGTTCATTCCATTCAATCGCGAAATTATTTTGACCTGCAAAAAACGAACCCAAAACACATCAAAGCGCTCATAAACTTCAAGATCATCCACAAAATATTAAGACAAGGGGCAAAAAATTTAGGGATATTAACCGTTCATCATGAACATTTAACAATATAGATAAGTTGTATTATGATTGTTAAATTATTTTCAAAAGAACAGTCCAAATAAGCTATGTTTGACAAAATAACTTGATTTGATATGGTGTGTGTTTGTTATATATACACACACTCACAATACTATAATAGGTGAATGGATTCTCTTTTGCCCAACTTTCATCAAATGGAGAATCAATCCTTCGTCTAAGTAGTCTATACCCAGATTCCAAAAGCCAAAAAGTAATATGATGTGAATTGATGATATATTATATTATTGGTGAACTACTTAGTAGTAGTATGAGGTAAATCATTTTTCTTTTTATAATAATTATAGGGGATTATTTTTTATTGATATTCTAGTGATATTCATGAAGTAGTTGTACATTCTAGTTTCTCCAAAATATACAACTACTTGAAGTAGGAATGTCACTAAAAAATGTCCTACTATTAATGTCCTTTTATTTTATCTATTAGGTAGGGGTGTGATATGAAATTATGTGAAAAAATTTATTTTTAAATTTTTGAAAGTAAATTTTGCTCCGTTGGGACAGTGTTATAGATCCAAAAAAAAAAGCATTACAAAAAGAAATTTGAGACAATTTAAAATGTCATAAAGATAATTCAAGTTACTTGAGAAATTAAGTGAAATAGTCACAATTTGGGGTGTCATTATAATTTTACCCAACTTTCCATCTCCCTTGTATTGAAAAATAATTGCTCATTTGTGAGCAAAAACGCCCCAAAATAATATTGTTCTATTTTTTTTAAGTCGATCGCACAACAAAGCCTATGCATTCGCTTGATATTTCGTGGAACACCTTATTTTGCATTATTTCTTAATGTGCATGTTGATGTTGGTTTTTTATCCCGAGAAAGATTTAAGTATCGAGGAGGGGTAGTATGGAGATTTATGCTTAGCCAAAAGTAGATGGAAAAGACCCAAGAACTTAGAAGGAGTCGAGGTCTGACAGAGAGACCCGACCACCTGATCCAGAGAAGTTCTCCTAAGGAAAGAACTTGTTGAGGATGAATCAAGTTGTCATACCAACCCGACCATATGAAGATTGATGATTTGAAGTTTTCTGAGAGTTTATTAAGCCCGACCCGAGGAGTCTTTATCAATGAATCCTGACCTGGTTGAGAAAGAAGTGCATGACATTAGTTAGTATCATTTGTAAAGAGGTTCTAAAACCTGTGTTGAATGTGGCTGAAATCCTCAATGAATAGTGAGGCTATCGAAAACCAAGTTTCATAAAAAAAAAGCTAAAGCGTTGGAACCAAGCACGAGGGGCTTGTTTCAGTCCATAAAGAGCACGCTTTAAACGGCACACATAGTGAGGAAATTTTGGATCAGTGTAGCCAGGTGGTTGATCCATGTATACTTCTTCAGAAATATGACCATGGAGAAAAGCATTCTTAACATCTAATTAATGTAAGGGCCATCCAAAAGTAACTGCAATAGATATAATAATCCGAACAGTAGCAGGGCGCACCACATGACTGAACGTATCTTCAAAGTCAAGGCCATGAATCTGTGAGTAGCCCTTGGCCACAAAACGAGCCTTATGGCGTTCAATGGAACCATTAGCATGAAGTTTGGTCTTAAAGATCCAACGACAACCAACCACATTGTGATGCCGAGGGCGAGGTACAAGATCCCAAATATCATTTTTCTTAAAAGCTTGTATTTCATCATCCATAGCCGAGAGCCATTCAGGATGTTTAGCAGCAGACTTGAAACCTCAAGGTTCTTTTAGGGCAAGGAGAACCTGAAAAAACTGAGAGGAAGGTGAGATCTCTAACGTATGATAAGCCTTAGATTTAGATATACCAGCTTTTCCTCGAGTAACCATGGAATGAATGTTGGTAGTGGGTGTCGGTAAGGAAACAGACGGTATGGGCGGAGTTGGAGAAGAGACGGGAGACAGTGCATGAGATTTCTGAGGGAAAGATACACCAAGACCATCAGTGCATGGCAAGCAAAGAGAATCTAAATTTGGAGAAGAAGATAACAAATTCGGAGAAACCGGAGACATATTATTATTAGACTCCAATAAATCAGAAAAAGTAATATAAGGTGCTGAGTTGGGAAGGTGTTGTATATCATCACCCGCATAAGGGAAAACAGTTTCATAAAAATGGACATGCCGAGAGATATATAGACGTTTGGTCTTGCGGTCAAAGCAGCGAAAGCCCTTGTGAAGGGGGCTATAACCTAAAAAGACAAAAGGTGAAGATTTGGGAGACAATTTTTCAGGAGCATAATCTCGTAAGTAAGGAAAGCATAAACATCCAAAGGTGCGAAGCATAGAGTAATCGGGTTGTTTACCAAACAAGAGCTCATACGGAGTTTTTCCATCAAGAGTTTGCAGGGGAGTCGGTTGATGAGATAAACAGCTGTGGAGAAAGCCTCAACCCAAAGAGGCAACAGAACACGAGCATGAAACATAACGGTGAGACCCGTTTCAGTAACATGTCGGTGTTTATGTTCAGCAATCCTATTTTGACTTGGTGTATAGGGACAAGCAATGTGCAACATAATACCACAAGATGTGAAGTGAGAGCGAAATTTATTATTTGTAAATTCAGTTCCACCATCACATTGAAAGGACTTAATTTTAGAAGAAATTTGAGTTGCAATATATCGTTGAAAATCGACAAATGTAT
Organism: Zanthoxylum bungeanum; assembly: GCA_019454045.1. Lineage (NCBI taxonomy): Eukaryota > Viridiplantae > Streptophyta > Magnoliopsida > Sapindales > Rutaceae > Zanthoxylum > Zanthoxylum bungeanum. Next base: position 30,090 of record SKCR01044804.1, on the reverse strand, counting down.
CAAAAAAATCAGATTTATGTTTTAATGGAAAGAACCAACTGAATCTGGTACAGTCATCAATTAACACACCATAATATCGAAAACCAGTAGTGGAGTAAACCAGTGAAGGGCCCCATAAATCACAGTGCAAGCGATCAAAGGGTATAAGACAACGTTTATTAGTAAGAGAAAAGGGTAAACGATGGCTCTTGCCAATGTTACAACCAACACATAAAATTAAGTCTAAACCCATCAATTTATTACTACAGGAAATAATGCCAGACTTATTAAGAGACTCAACAATACGAAAACTTGGGTGGCCTAGCCGTGCATGCCACAAGTGGATAGAGGCACGCGGTTTATTGGAAGAAATGACAGAAGCAAAAGTATGATGATTTCGATTAAGCACGTACATTCCATTCTCACATTTGCCGACCCCGACACTACTCTTGTGACCCGATCCTGTATGGTAAAGCCATAAGGAGAAAAGGTTACTCAACGATTATTAACCTTGGTAAGTTGACTTATGGAAATAAGATTTTTCTTAATGCTAGGAACAACTAAAACATTGGATAAAAGGAGTGAGCTTTTGGAAATAAGAGTAGAGATGGAACCAATGTGAGAAATAGATAAAGACTAACCATTACCAACCATCACCCTTTCATTACCAGAGTACACAGCAGGAACATCCACACCCTCATGATCATGTGTCATGTGAGAGGTTGCACCAGAGTCCGGATACCAGTCGAAGTCATTAGAGTCAGGAGTCGAACAAGCAGCAAAGGCCTCAGCAAGATTGGCAGACTGCTTTTTCTTGAGATTAAAAAATGTCCAGCAGCGTTTAGCCAAGTGGCCCTCCTTGTCACAGAGTTGACAGTAAACCGGAGATGAGGTGGATGATTTTGAGGCAGAGGAAGGTTTGGGCTTCCCTTTCTTGATGTGTCTCGGCTTGGTGGAGGAATTCTGTTGAGCATAGAATGCCGAGTTGGTAGATTGGTGAGACACCGATCTTTCAAAAATATCGTGGCTCAAAGCTTTCGGAACAATATCTGCAAAAGAAGGTAACAGAAGCTGAGCAAGCATTGTAGTAGAGAAAATTTTATAATCGGGACCCAAGGCTTTCAAGAACCAGTGGACTTTATCCAGGTCGTCAATAGGGCAACCAATTGCCGCTAGTTGATCACAGATGCCTTTGAAGAGGTGAGAGAAGTCAGCCACAGATTTCAAGCCTCGCTGCATGAGTTGAAGCTCATCTTTGAGTTGAAGTTCTCGAGTCTTGGATCTGTGAGAGAATGAGGCTTCAAGAGTGGTCCATGCCTCATGTGCTTGACTTAAACCAAGTACTTCACTCATAGACTCCTCTGTAAGAGAAGAATAGAGAAGACTTAGGAGAGTCTGATCTGTATTGAGCCCAGAAGTGTAGGCTGGATTCACTTCCGTGGTGCCGTCGGAGTCCGTAACCTTCAGAGAAGGAGCCCGTACAGTACCATCCAGAAACCCAAAGAGATCTAGGCTGGTCAACAGAGGAATGAACTGATTTCTCCATAGTAAATAATTGGAGGAGTTCAGTTTGATGGTGAACATATATACCATCGTGTTCAGCGGAAGTGAATGTGATGAGGACGAAGTAGCCATGAAAAGGATCGAAGAGTCTGATACCATAAAGAGGTTCTAAAACCTGTGTAGAATGTGACTGAAGTCCTCAATGAATAATGAGGCTATCAATTGTATTATATATAGGGTATTTACAACAGTAAAATCCTATATAATAGGAAACAGATTAATCAAAAAATATTCAGAACCTATAAACTAGGAAATGAAAAATATGTACAATCATTTAGAATTAATGATAGAATCAGAAGAGGATTATTCCTTATCAATTTGCCTCAGAATGTCGACCTAAGGAACGAAGATGAGATTACAGGCCAACTTGTATATGGGGTCATGTGACATATGCCCTAAGTGAGAGCATATGCTTCTAGAAGGTCAGTGATGACAAAGGAAAAGTAGCGGTTCTCATTGGAAGTAGCCCCTGCCAGCTGCCATAAGCATGCAGTGGCAGAATAGTGGCAGAGCAGAGCTGTTATAGGCCGCCACAGGTCGGTACAGTGGCAGAGGAATAAGCTAATCTGATTGGCCAACTGGAAGGTGGTTGAGGAGAGTTATGGCTGCAATGATGGCAGAGTGACATGAGATGACGTCAGAGGCGGTGAAATATTGAATTTGGAAGCCTATATAAAAGGGTTGAAGTCTTAGATTCAAGGATTAGTTATTTTTGCATCTCACTACTTATTAAGATTTATAACTCAAGAATTAGAGATAAAAGAGAAAGCTGGTCAGTTACCCGACCCCTCGAGAAAATTATACCGGGCTTCTGTAAGACCCGAGGTGTTTATCACTTTGTGAGTGCATTTCCCCATTTGTAGCTTGGGTTGGTCTTGACCCCAGACAGTAATAAAATATCCCCATTTCTCTTGTGGACGTAGGTAGGAGCCACTCTTTTCCGAACTATGTAAATCATTACATATGTGATTTACATGTCTTTTGTAAAGTTTGCTTAAGTTCCCTACTAACTGATAAATGAGATTTATACTCACTTATTCGTGCATCATCAGCTTATTATTTTGTTAGATTCCATGTGATCTAATATATTTTGGAGTTGTTTTGTTAGACATCATTAGAGTATGTATTTGGAGCAATTGTATGGGTTTTGTGAGCTTATGGATGATTTAGAAACGCGTGGGAAAAGCTGCCGCAAGCTGAAAATACAAATTATGGGAAAAAGACTTGCGTCACGATGCCAACTTCTGGGCATCGCGACGCCCAACATGCCTCACAGTTTTTCCCGAGGGTTTGGCGCTGCGACGCCAACTTCTAGCCTCGCGACGCTGCGGCGAATTTTAAGAGTCTTCAAAATAAACAAGCAGCAGATGCGCAAGAGGACTCCTAGGTTTCCTATAAATATAACAGAACATCCAAAACCCTAAGGAGGCTCATTAGACACAACAAAAGAGTTCAAAGCGCAAATATTGAGAGATCCTAAGGATGAGATTGAAGAACAAGGGAAAGAGAAAAATGTGATGAAGTCCGGAACCAAAAGGAATTTGATTCGGGTTTTACTCTTTATTTTTCCCCTTCAGAACTCTTTTAATTACCATTATGTTATTGACTTGGATGTTGTTGTTCTTTAAATTAGCCATGAACTAATTGTATTGTTCTAGAGTATGACGTAGCCTATTGCTCAAAACTATGTTTTGATTGTCAAAAAAGTTTTATGATGTTTTCATTCAGTTTATTTATGTTTTCTTATATTTAATGCTTCTTATTTGTTGGCTTCAAATTGGATGATTGTGTATTGAAATCTATCGCTCGGGAGAGGGGATTTGAATATGATCCAAAAATATAATCTTGGAAGTTTATAGAGTTTTGGAGAATCTGTAATTCCTTGAAAGCTGTTAATAAAGAATCACAAGACATAATAAATTGTTAATTATTAGATTTTTATAGGGATATCGAAGTCGATAATTTAATAATCTTTTCACTATTGCTTGGAAGATGGAGTGAAATACTCTAGGATTTTAGGCTTATAAACTTAAAAATTGAATAGTAATTAATTTGGCATCACAAATACATAGTGGATAGCTAGGTGAAATCAGACTCTAGAATTCATCTCATAATTGATCTTGCAAAAAACAAAAGTTTAGTTTCGTATTTGTTTTTTTTTGTGTTTTGTTTTAGTTTTCATCTACTTTAAATTTAGATTATGTTTCTAGATAAAGTTAGGGTTAATAATTGTAGTACTTAGTGCAAATTAGATTCCAATCCCTATGGGTTCGACACTCATACTTATCATCTACTAAACTTGACACCGTGTACTTGCGGTACGATATAAAATATTGTAACAAGTTTTTGGCGCCGTTGCCGGGGATTGTGAATTTAATTCATATTAATACTATTATACACTAAACTTAATTTTAATTTAGATTTTTACTTATTTTATTTATTTTTTATTTACGTTTATTTGAATCTTATCTTCTTATTTCTTTCTTTATTTTAGTACTTGGTAATGAATGAGACGATCCGTAAGTCTCGATTCACTCTTGTTTGATCCTGAAATCGACCAAACAGCAAGAAGACTAAGGAAAGAGAAGAGAGTTGAAAGGATAACAATGACAGCTGAAAACAGAGAAGATAACCGCGTCAGGTACCAATCCGAGACCATTTTAAACCTGTCATTGATGATAATTATTCTGGGATTGCATACTAACCAATTAACGCTAACAATTTTGAACTGAAACCTGCCCTTATTAACATGGTACAACAAAACCAATATGGGGATCAGTGGTTGAGGATCCTAACATTCACTTAAGAATGTTCTTAGAGATGGCTGACACAATCAAAATGAATGGGGTAGCCAAAGAGACAATTAGGTTACGCTTGTTCCCATTTTCCTTGAGGGACAAAGTAAGGGGTTGGATGAAATCCATACATATGGTTAGAATTCTCACATAGAAAGACATGGCCCCATGATTTCTGGAGAAATTCTTCCCCCCGCTAAATCAGCCCAGCTGAGAACGAAGATTAGCATCTTTAAGCAGCTGAAGACTGAGAATCTGTACGAAGTATGAGAGCGCTTTAAGGATCTACTCCGAAGATATCCACAACACAATTATGCAGACTGGGTATAGATTCAGTTGTTCTATAATGGGCTGAATGGGCCAAATAGGACTATGGTTGATGCAGCTGCTAGTGGAACTATATTCAAGAAGTCAGCTGAGGATGCCTACACTTGAGGAAATAGCCATTAACAACTTCCAATGGCCAAGTGAACGCACTACGGTGAACAAGATGGCATGCATATATGAAGTGGACCCTCTGATTTCACTAACAGCTCAAGTTTCAACCTTATCGACTCATATCGTAGCCCTAACCAATCAATGAGTACAACTATCTATTGAATCTGCAGTGGCTGCAAATATGCTGTTATTGGAAGGAGACCCGAGTTTTGAGCAAGTCCATTATGTGAATAATATGAGCTTCAACAAGTATAGAGGTAACCCTACATCAAACCACTATCATCCTGGACTTCGTCACCATGAGAACTTCTTTTATGCCGACACAAAGAATGATTTGCTACCCCAATCTGGTTTCAACAACCAAATGTCAGAGAAGAAACTATCATTAGAAGACCTTGTGAGCACATTTGTTGCCAAATCCACAGAGAGGTTTGAAAAGAATGAGTCATGACTCAACAACATTGAAACCCACATATGAAATATGGGGGCGACGATGAAATCATTAGAGGTCCAAATTGGCCAGCTTGCATACTCTATTACCAACCCACAGAAATGGGCGTTTCCAAGCAACACCGAGATAAACCCTAAGGAACAATGTCACGCTATCACCCTTATGAATGGAAGACATGTCGGTAACATCTCTGATGATCAAGGCAGCCAAGACAAGGAAGTAGAGCCACAAGGGGACACAATGACGACAAAAGAACAGGGTGAAACTACTCCAGCATATGTGAAACCCCAAATTCTAAAGACACCTCTTTCATATCCTCAACGTTCCAGAAGAAGAAGTTGGACACTCAATCACTAAATTTCTGGACATTTTAAAAAAGATTCACACCCTTCACAGGTGCTTTGGAACAAATGACAAATTATGTAAAGTTTATGAAGGAGATCATGTCAAAGAAAAGAAAGCTGAAGGACTTTGAAACGGTGAATATCACAGAGGAATGCAGTGTAATTATCTAGAAGAAATTACCCCCAAAGCTTAAGGACCCTGGGAGTTTCACTATATCTTGCAACATAGGAGGCTCTACTTCACTAAAGCTCTATGTGATCTAAAAGTGATAAGCGGTAAATATATCAGTATTTACCGTCCATTTTGACTTAATATTTTGTATAGTTTTTTGAGTTTTATGAATATTTTGATGTGTTTTGTGTTATTTTATAGATAAATAACACAGGACTCTCTGGAATCAAATCAGGGCCAAAAACATCGAAAAACGGACAAGAAAGGCAAAAATGTAAATTTCCTGCTAAAATGCGCCGTTTGTTAAAATGCGCCGTCTGCTAAAATACGCCGACTGCTATCATGCGCCATTAACGTGCATCGGATACGTGTCAAAATCAGAGAAACTTGCTATCATGCGCACTTGCTAACATACGCATGCCACGTGTCAACATCACAATAATTTTTCTAACATGTGCCGGACACGTGTCATCATCCCATGTTGCCGACAATACACGTCATTGCTGATGCAACATCACGATGGTATAACCTTCTACGTCGCGACGCTGAACCAATAATTCGACCGACAGACATGTGTCATCATTGCATTGAATGAGTGGCGCGTCGTGACGTGCAAGTTCTTTGCGTCGTGACGCTCGAGGGAGAAATTTGCCTATAAATTGAAGCTGAAATCAGAAGGAAAATTCATACCTTCTTTTGGGGAATTCATTAAGAATACTAAGAAGATTTTATCTTGTTTGTTTATTTACAGCTTTCTGTATTTAATTTTACGAAATAGTACTTTCTTTATTTTACTTTTCAGTCTTTATTTTTACTTTTCAGTATGAGGAGGTAACTCCCATTTTACTGGGGGGTGAAAGGTTAAGCTTTTATTACTAATATTTAGATTAATCTCCCTTAGTTATAATATATAAACTATTTAAAACCTGACTTAATGGGATACCGCATTTATGGTCGGTTGGACTTAATTAAATTGATTTTAACCTAACTAAATTGGATACCGCATTTATGGTCGGTTGAAATTAATCTTAAATTTGACTTAATCAGGATACCGCCTTTATGATCGGTTGGTAATATCATGCAAAGTTAATATATTATAATAAATGGAGATATCTAAAATAGAAGTAATAAAAGTGGATCCTTTAACCCCCAGTATTTTCTTTATTGCTTTATTTACCTTTTCAATTTCGAAGCTTTACTTTATGTCATTAACTTTATTTAAGCTTTTACTAGTCCTAGATATGTGTTGTAACTAAAACAGTTATCTGAGGTTGTGATGAATTCCAATATCAACGGTTTATAAGAGGTTATTTTGTGTCTTGGGTAATATAAATATTTATTTATTAAGTCTTAAGCTTAATGCTTCTTGTTAACTGTCCATTAATAAGATTGATCTGGTAAACTTAAAATGAACTTGACAAAGGGATTTTAGGTTTCGGCCATAGACTTAATAGCCCACAATCCCTCTTAAGGATTAGATACCCATTAATAGATTTCCTCCAGGATAGACATATACCTGTCGGGCGGGGGTAGCCACAATTGGAACTTAATCTTAATGAATTCTGGTAACTTGGTTAACATAGACATATGTTTAATTGGGTTATTTGGGCATTTGCATCTGACCATCGATAGAGGCTTTTGCATAATTTCGTGTTCCAGGTTAATAAACCGATATATTGCACAAACATGAGATAACCACTTCATCTTTAAAAGATATTGGAAGAATTCACAACCGTAGATAATTTAATAATATTTAATTTTCCTTTCACTTACATCCGCACTGTTTTATTTACTTGTTTTAGTTTAAAATCACCAACCAATCTATTAGATACTCGTAAATATTTGGCTTCATAAATTAATAGCTTAGGTATTAAGTCCTCGTGGGATCATACATTTTATACTACTTGAACGCTACGTGCGCTTACGTTACATGAGTGATTTCACCGATCAAGTTTTGGGGCGCGTTGTCAGGGACTTATTTATCTTTCACTATTAATTTTGGGGTAGATACCTTTACTTGTGTCTAATTTGTTTTTTCTTATTATTTCCATTTTATTGTGTTTCAGGTTCTCAGACACTACATGAGAAGAACAAGAAGCTTTGAAATCTGACCCATTGACCCAGAAATTGAAAGAATATTAGACAATTGAGAAGGGAAAGACGAGAAAGTCAAGAAGCACTGATCAACATGGAACCTGAACCTTTGGATGTTGCACCACCAATTCCCATTCGAGACAGAACTATTCCGATGGTTGACGGCTTCATTTCATGTATTGTACTCCCTCCATTACCAGCAATTGCGTGTGACATCAAAACATGCATTCAGATGATACAACAATCAGTTCAGTTTGGGGGGAATGTAACTGAAGATCCTAATGCCCACATCAGCAACTTCCTGGAAGTTTTCATGACTTTTAACTACAACCGAGCAGCTGAAGAAGCAATGAGACTGCGTGTTTTTCCATATTCTTTGAAAGACAAAGCTAAGGCTTGGCTACATTCACTACCAGCAGCTTCCATCATAACTTGGAACACTCTAGCCACCAAATTCCTTACAAAGTACTTTCCCCCCAACTAGAACTGCAAAGCTGAGGAATGAAATCACATCATTTGTACAACATGACTCAGAATCCCTCTGCGAAGCTTGCGAAAGGTATAAAGATTTGCTCAGAAAATGTCCTCACCATGAGATTGCAAAGTGGCTACAAGTCCAAACCTTCTACAATGGACTTTATGGACTTATGAGAACCACAATAGATACTGCTGCTGGAGGAGCTTTAATGGCAAAATGAGAAGATCAGGCCTGGGACTTAATCAAATAAATGGCCAACAACAATTCTTTGTGGCCAACAGAAAGGAGCATAATCCAACGAATCGCAGGAATTTATGAAGTTGGAGCCAACATAGTAATGAATGCCAAACTGGATCAGATATGTAAATTCATGGAAACTCTTAGCATGCAAGGTAATGCTGGATCCACAAGTTCACCATATGGAGGAGCATAGAGACAAACCAACATGATGAAATGGTGAATTATGTCAACAATTTCAACAAACAGGGGAACAATCTATATTCCAACACTTACAACCCAGGGTGGAGGAATCATCCCAATTTTGCATGGAACAACAATTCAGGACAAAGGAACAATCCACCACCAGGATTCTAACAGCAAAACAAAAGCTAGGAGTATGAAAAAGAACCAGGAATAACAGAAGTGTTGGCTCACTTGAAAAAGCTGGAAGCAAAATACGACTCTCAAGCAGCATCATATGATGCATCAATTCAAAGTCAAGTAGCATCTTTGAAAACTCTGGAGAATCAAATGGGACAACTGGCCAATGCTCAGAGTTACAGACCGCAAGGTATGTTGGACAATTATGACCCATAACATCACTATTTGTACAGATCATGGTGTTGTTGTATAAATTAACTATGTGACAAAGGAAATTGCTCTTTTATCATTTGTAATTAGATTACCAAGATGTATAAATGATGAAAGGTCCATATGATTAGTTCCGGATTGATAAGATATGTGACAGTATCAATCCATGAAGGTTTAATCAATAAATATCCCTAGTCGTAGTATTATCGAGACTGGACATCGATAATTCAGAATAGACTAGTATTGCCCTTGTGCGTGTTATGGGAGCATAACGGCATAGTTCTCATATATTTGGGTATATGATACTCATGCAAGTGTAATAGGAGGTTGTGTTTACCGATGGTACGGAAACAGCTTCGCTCTGGATAGACCCCTCAGAATTCCATTGGTAGTATGACTATGTGTCTATGGAAGTCTGAATCAGGGTAGGTGTATTTGGTCTTAACCTGAGACTTGCACCGCTAATACTTGCGACAATCAATATAATTTGGTTTTGGTCGTCCAGGGCTTTAACAGGTTCTGTGTAAGCCTCTTCTAGGTATATTGAGAATCGTAGTGTATTGGGTGTGATGTCGAGATGGAAGTATCACTCCAGTCATAGTGGAGATGATGATCACATAGGATAGGGAACTTGTTCTCATATGTACTGCAGTCATCGGGATAATACGACTAGGTCATGATTATCCGATATAGAGACTAGTTACCAGAGATCCGATATGTGTTTCGTACGGGGCAGACATAATTCCAGCCCCATGCCTTGCACGTGACATCCGATGCTGGATCTAAATACGCAATACTACGTATACTACGCCTGATATAGATCACATATTCCAGTAAGAATATTTCTGGAGAATTGGGTAGGCATGATGCTTTGCTAGAAGCCAACCATGTCTTGTAAATCGGTAAAAACGTAGTACTAGGTACGTACGTGTTCGGATAGTCCGACGACCGTATTTACTGCCAACATATCCAGGGATCTCATGGGTCGCTTCCCGAAGATTCACCGATGACGTATGACTCGCACTTTATTAATCTGGGATTAATTGCGGATATATTTTTATCTGGGATAAAATATTATTTAAAGAGAGAAACGATTAATTTGGAATTAATCGATAAAATAATATATTCGATATATTATATGAAGTTGGATTTCGACTTTGGGCGAACGAGTTAATTTAGAATTAATTCGTTAGCGACATGAATAGTAATTTTGCTAGGCATAATTATTTAATTACGTCGCAATGGAAAATTCATTAATTTGGAATTAGCGAACCCGAGCCCGGGAGTGTTTGCGGGCGCACTCGCATTTCGAATTCAAGTGCGGCCCACAAGTCACATCAAGCGTCAAATCACTAGTCAATCAATTGATGTGATGTCTAGTCACTTTGAGTGATTTGACAACTTATCATGAGTGATGTGAATAGTGATGGAGGTGGTTGTGGCTTTAATGCCTTTGACTTTTGAAAATGGTAATTGTTTTTTGGTATTTGTTTTGGAAATAAAATAAACCAAATACATAAACACATTTTCTTCTTCCATTCTCTCTCACCACACACGGTCTTAGAAACCCATTTCCCTCCTCTCTCTCTCTCTCGGCTTTTGAAGCCATTTTCTTCTCCATTTTCTTGGCAATGCCGAAATATGCAAGAAGAACAAGGAAGATTTGTGGCAAATCTTTCCATTGCTAGCACATGAAGAGTCATCCTAAGGTGATAGGGAACTAATTTCATGAGCATGGAATCATCAAATAAAGCTTGGAGCTTGAAGACATTCTTGGAGCACACTTGAAGGTGATGGCCGAAAATTTGGACCAAAAACTGTAATTGCCGTGAGCCACCTTGGAGGATAGCTTGAAGTTTTTTGTGTTCATCGCATCGCTCAACCGATCATTGTAAGTATTCCGCAACTTCTTTGAGTATTCGTACTTGTGTTTCATTGCTTGAATTGATCATTGAGACCTAATAGAAACCCAACAAGGTAACCTTCCTAGCAACACAGAACCAAATCCAAGGAACCAATGGAAGGAGCAATGTCAAGCCATTACTTTGAAAAGCGGTACTGAGATCAACAAAGATATTGGAGTCAAGGCATCCACTGAGGAATTTCCAAAAGAAAGTAGCGAAACAGATCCACAGATGAAGGAAAAAGAGGCAAAAGAAAATTTCACTCCACCTCCACCTTTTCCACAACGTCTCCAAAAAATTAAATTAAACAAGCAGTTTGCTCGATTCTTGGAGATCTTCAAAAAGCTGCATATCAACATTCCATTTACAGAAGCGTTGGAACAAATGCCCAGCTATGTCAAATTCATGAAAGACATTCTTTCACGAAAGCAGAGATTGGGAGATTACGATACAATATCATTGACATAAGAATACAACGCCATCATTCAGAGGAAGTTTCCCCCAAATTTGAAAGATCCTGGCAGTTTCACCATCCCTTGCACCATACGAGGACATTACTTCGGTAAGGCTTTGTGTGATTTAGGTGCCAACATTAACTTGATGCCTTTGTCTATTTACAGGAAACTGCAAATTGGAGAAGCAATGCCCACCTCAGTTACTCTATAGCTTGCTGACAGATCGCTCACATTTCCGAGAGGTGTAAAGGAAGATGTATTGGTTAAAATCGAAAAATTCATTTTCCCTACATATTTCATTATCATTGACATGGAAGAAGACAAATATGTACCTATAATCCTCGGGAGATCATTCTTGGCTACAGGTCGAACTGTTATTGATGTACAAAAATGAGAACTAACCATGAAAGTGCAGGACCAAGAAGTTACCTTCAATGTTTTCAAAGCCATGAAATTCCCTAGTGATGAAAAGGAAGAGGAATGTTTCAGAATTGATGTTTTAGATAGTATCATCCAGGATACTGATGCAATGCAACTTCCCACAGACAAACTTGAAGCTTGCATAACCAACATGACTGACATCGAGTTAGATGATGAAATTCTGGAATGTATCAACTATCTAGACAGACCCTTTCGCTTAAAATCGACACCACATGTGGAAAGTTTGGAACTACCGAAAAAAGAGCGAATCAAGCCCTCGATTGAAGAACCACTGCAGCTGGAACTAAAGCTACTTCTGAGCCATCCCAGGTATGTATTTTTAGAAAACTCTTCTGATTTACCTGTGATTATTTCTTCGTCGCTAACATTGGATCAGGAAGATAAGTTACTGAGAGTGTTACAAGAACACAAGAAAGCCATTGGCTGGACTATAGCAGACATTCGAGGCATTAGTCCATCATTCTGCATGCATAAAATTATGATGAACAATGAGTACAAAGCCACAGTGGAGCATCAACAGAGACTAAATCCAATCAGAAATGAGGTCGTGAAGAAATGAATTATCAAATGGTTGGATGCCGACATCATCTACCCCATCTCTGATAGCATTTGGGTGAGTCCTATGCAATGTGTGCCAAAGAAAGGAGGAATAATTGTAGTCACAAATGAAAAGACGAGCTGATTCCAACAAGAATGGTGAATGGATGAAGAGTATGCATGGACTACAGAAAGCTGAACAAAGCAACAAGGAAAGATCATTTTCCGCTTCCATTCATTGACCAGATGCTAGACAGACTGATGAGACATGAATTCTACTGTTTTCTGGACGGATACTCGGGGTACAATCAGATTGCCATCGCCCCAGAAGATCAGGAGAAAACCACTTTTACATGTCCGTATGGTACTTTTGCTTTCCGCAGGATGTCATTTGGACTATGTAATGCTTCTACTACATTTCAACATTGCATGATGGCCATCTTTTCAGACATGCTTGAACAAAGTATGAAGGTTTTCATTGATGATTTTTCTGTGTTTAGAGACTCGTTCGACCACTGCTTGCAAAATCTGGAAAAAGGTGTTACAAAGATACGAAGATACCAACTTGGTACTTAATTGGGAAAAATGCCATTTCATGGTGCAAGAAGGCATTGTCCTGGGACATCGGATCTCACAAAAGGGAATCGAGGTAGACAAAGCAAAGATCGAAACAATAGAGAAATTACCTCCACCATCATTCGTCAAAAGGATTCGGAGTTTTCTCGGATATGCAGGCTTTTATAGGAGATTTATCAAAGACTTCTCTAAGATTGCTAAACCTTTATGCAATCTGCTGGAGAAATAAATGCCTTTCAACTTCACCAAATAATGCCATGAAGCTTTCGAGAACTTGAAACAAAAGGTGGTATCTGACCCCATCATAGTAACACCGGACCGGACCTTTCCATTTGAGGTGATGTGCGATGCTAGTGATTTTACTGTAGGCACAGTTTTGGGAAAAAACAAAGCAAAAATGTTCCATACCATTTACTACTCCAGCCGAACCCTGAATGAAGCAAAACTCAACTACACAACCACTGAAGAGGAATTGCTTGCAGTTTTGTTTACTTTTGATAAATTCTGTTCTTATCTGCCGGGTCCCAAGGTGGTGGTCTACACAGATCATTCGGCAATCAAATATCCGATCACAAAGAAAGATGCCAAACCTAGATTGATCTGTTGGGTGCTTCTGTTGCAAGAATTTGACGTGGAGATCCGAGACAGGAAAGGGACAAAAAACCAAGTGGTATATCACTTATCGAGGCTAGAGAATGGAGAAACAACTGGCAATGAACTGACAATCAAAGAAACTTTTCCAGATGAAAAAATATTTGCCATGAAACAACATGATGTCCCTTGGTATGCTGACTATGTAAACTACATAGTATCGGGAAAATGGTCGTTGGAATGGACTCATCAGCATGGAAATAAGTTCTTCAAAGAAGTTAAGCACTATGTCTGGGATGAGCCGTACATGTTCAAATGATGTGATGATCGATTATTGAGACGTTGTATTCCACATGAGGAAGTTAATAATGTCTTGTAGCATTGTCATTCATCACCATACGGATGAAACTTCAGCGGAAATAAAACTACAGACAAAATCCTACAGTCAGGTTTATTCTGGATCACTCTGTTTAAAGATGCTTACTTATTTGCTCTTCAATGTGACATGTGCTAGAGAACGAGAAATATTTCGAGGAGAAATGAAGGACCTTTGCAAAACATTATGGAAGTGGAAATATTTGATGTATGAGGGGTTTATTTTATGGGACCCTTTGTTCCATCATTCAGAAACCTGTACATACTAGTTGTAGTAGACTATGTCTCCAGATGGGTTGAAGCCATAGCACTGTCATCAAATGATTTAAAAGAGGTGATAAAATTCCTTAAAAAGAATATCTTCACTCGCTTCGGAACACCTCGGGGAATTATCAGTGAAGGTGGCATACACTTCTGCAACAGATACTTCGATGCACTCTTATCCAAATACGGAGTTACTTATAAAGTTACCACTGCCCACCATCCACAGTCAAATGGCCAGGTTGAAGTTTTAAATAGAGAGATCAAAAGAATTTTGGAGAGAACCATTGGATCAACAAGGAGAGATTGGTCTACAAAATTAGATGACACATTATGGGCCTACCAGACAGCTTTCAAAACACCCATTGGTATGTCTTCATATCGAATGGTGTTTGGGAAAGCATTCCATCTGCCAGTTGAGCTTGAACATAAAATGTACTGGGCACTGAAGAAGTTAAATCTTGATCCACAAGCAGCAGGAGAGAAATGACTCCACCAACTCAACGAATTGGAGGAATTTCACCTACAGGCTTATGTGAATGCCAGACTATACAAAGAAAAGACCAAGAAATGGCATGATCGAAAAATAGTGCGCAGAAAACTGGAACCAAGGCAGCATGTGTTGTTATATAATTCACGGTTAAAACATTTCCCTGGAAAGCTGAAATCGAGGTGGTCAAGTCCATTTATGATTACTCAGGCTTTACCGTACGGAGCTGTTGAGTTACTTGATCCCAAAACCAATGATACATTCAAATTTAACAGCCAGCGTGTCAAATACTACTGGGGAGTATCATTTGAGCGACAAAAAGAAATTGTCACACTTTCAGATCTAGCCTAATGTTCGGGCAGTCATGTCTAGCTTACGACATTAAACTTAACGCTAGCAGGGAGGCAACCCATGTAATTTGTGTATATATTCAGATTTGGTGTGTTTTATTTTTATATGTTTAATTTTTGTAGGTAAAATCACATTTCAGGATGGAAGACATTCTCGCAAATCTTCAGAAGCATTTTCCTTCTCTCCCTCAAAACTCTCTGATGAAGGTCTACAAAGCTCGCTTGGAACGAATGAGACTTCTGATGAACAAAGGTATTCCTAATGACATTCGTTGGATTATTGAAGCAGAGTCCGATTGGCAGGTGAGTCCTCTGACTCTTTTATATCATATCTGACTAGTTTAGGAAGAAGCACATATGCTAAAAAGAGAAGAGCTAAAAGAATGGGTGTTTGCTATAAATGTGCACGCATGACATGTAATACTCGTTGTCGTTCTTTAAGAATGGTGTCTAATAACCACGAAGATAAAATTAAATTCATTAGGGATGGCTTGAGTAAGGAGTCATTAGATGACATATCATTGACTCTTGAGACGCATCCCAGTGGATATGTGTATCACACGATTCGCATGTTACATACACAGTTTCGAAAAGAAAGGCAACAATTAGTCTCAGGAATCTGAATTTAAAAGACCATGTTTGCCAATTTATAAGAAAATTGGATGAGAAGCTTGTCCCTGATGCATAGACGTCATTCAAGCCGTTATTTCCCGTAAATATTATTATCTCTTTGTATTTATCTAATAATTGTGATTTATTTTACTTTGTTATTGTAGGACACAGAAATCAGTGATGCTGTCCCAGGCTCGCGGCCTGGTTGGGAGTACAGAATAACCCGCGGGGGACTAAACCGGAGAACTAAAAATAGAGTCGCCACCCGATGTGAACCGAGAAAATGATTTAAGGCCGCACTCACCCTTCGCAAGGGAAGACCTCAAACCGTTGGGTTCGGAATGGTCTCTTACTTATGCCACTTCTAATGAAAGGATTTATGCAATAGTACAACCAAATCTGATGCAACACATACCAGATAATTTAAGAAACATGCAAGTTTGCATACCCATAATCGTAAATGAAAAAATGAAGGCAAAATACATAATTCATGAACGTATTAAACAATAAAGTGCAATAATGTAACTGATAACAACTGTAAAGGCATTAATAATAAAAGTGAGAACACAATCTCATGAGCATATCGAATAAATAAATGCGGAAATATAAATGGATGATAATTTCCTAAGCACAAATAATGAAATGATGTGACTAATCATATGGTGAAAAAAAAATTATCAAAGAAGCAAGCATGCATGAAATGTGACGAAAAGAAGTGTGTGCACTGTATGTGCGTTCGTGTAGCGTTTGAAAACACGTTCGAACGATAAATAGAAGGTTCGCATTCGTATATCGTTTGGAAACGCGTTTGAACGGGGTAAGACCTGATGCATGATAAAACAAAAATAGATGCGCGTTCGAGTAGCGTTCGTAAACGCGTTCGAACGGAATGAGGTAGAATGCATATGTTCGTGTAGCGTTCGTAAACGCGTTCGAACGGAATGAGGCAGAATGCATACGTTTGCGTGGCGTTTGGAAATACGTTCGAACGAGATTGCCAAAATGGTATCTAAAATGACACAATCACATGCATGGATAAACAAATAAATAATATGGGACCTTATATGCCCGATTGAACACATTTCACGTTCAATCGAGTGTACCTCATCCGGCGCGGCAAAACATCGTGGTAAAGGTAGCCTTTAAGCATTTCCCTCGAATAAAGGACCTTTAATCCTCCCTAGTTATCCCATGCGCACTAGAATGCAATGCATGCGTAAATAAAGCAATGATATGCAAAAGGGTAAATGACATAATAAAAGGCGCGGCAAAACATCGTGGTAAAGGTAGCCTTCAGGCATTTCCCTCGAATATAGGACCTTTAATCCACCCTAGTTAGCCCATGCGCATTATATTACGATGCATACAAATGAATGAGACAATAATACGGAACTCCGTATATCCGATTAAACATATCTCACATTGAATCAAACATACTTCGTCCGGCGCGGCAAAGCATCGTGGTAAAGGTAGCCCTTTGGCTTTTCATCCCTCAAAACGGAGGACCTTTAATCCACCCTAGCTAACCTATGCGCATTACATTACCATGCATAAATAAGTAACATGCAGAAAGTAATAACATACTAACGACTAAATCATGCTTAAAAATAAATAACATACTAACGACTAAATCATGCTTAAAACGCAAGGTTGGATGAAACGAAACATGTGAATCTCTCAAGTGGTACGTGGCATTGTATCCCGAGTGCAAACCGTAATACCATCCATTCGGATTCGGCTACGGAATTTACGTCCGGGTTTCCATCCGATATACCACAAGAGAGAACACATATTCCTTTCATCCGTAAATCACATCATGCACCAATCCACAACACTCATATGAAATAAAGTATTAAAATAAATGAAAATAAAGGATAATAAATAAAGAAGGTGCCCTCAGGTCTAACCTCTTTAGTCGTCTATCGGAAGTGCGGTATGCGGTTTTCGGAAGGGTTGATGCTCCTCAATTCCTCTGGTTCACTAGTTCAACATTTCCTTTCGCTGTTTTATTGTTTGGACTGCTGTTTTTACTCTATTTTACTGCTGTTTTCGCTGTATTTTCTGGTCACTATTTTCATTGTATTAAGGGACTGTTTTGTAATATCTCCATACCCGGAGTGCCGTACCCGGCATGCTAAACCCCATACCCGAGGTGTCGTTGTAATATCTCCATACCCGGAGTGACATACATGGCATGCTAAACCCCATACCCGAGGCGTCGCTGTAATATCTCCATACCCGGAGTGCCGTACCCGGCATGCTAAACCCCATACCCAAGGCGTCGCTGTAATATCTCCATACCTGGAGTGCCGTACCTGGCATGCTAAACCGCATACCCGAGGCGTCGCTATAATATCTCCATACCCAAAGTGCCGTACCTGGCATGCTAAACCCCATACCCGAGGCGTCGCTGTAATATCTCCATACCCGGAGTGCCGTACCCGGCATGCTAAACCCCATACCCAAGGCGTCGCTGTAATATCTCCATACCTGGAGTGCCGTACCTGGCATGCTAAACCGCATACCCGAGGCGTCGCTATAATATCTCCATACCCAAAGTGCCGTACCTAGCATGCTAAACCCCATACCCGAGGCGTCGCTGTAATATCTCCATACTCGGAGTGCCGTACCTGGCATGGTAAACTCTATACCCGAGGTGTCGCTGTAATATCTCCATACCCGGAGTGCCGTACCTGGCATGCTAAACCCTATACCCGAGGTGTTGTTGTAATATCTCCATACCCGGAGTGCCGTACCCGGCATGCTAAACCCCATACCCGAGGTGTCGTTGTAATATCTCCATACCCAGCATGCTAAACCCCATACCCGAGGCGTCGCTGTAATATCTTCATACCCGGAGTGCCATACCAGGCAAAACTGATACTGATACTGATGCTGATGCTGATGTGGGCCTCGCCCCGGGGACTCATCCCCAAAACTGATACTGATACTGATGCTGATGTTGGCCTCGCCACCGGGACTCGTCCCCAAAACTGATACTGATACTGATGTGGGCCTCGCCCCCAGGACTCATCCCCAAAACTGATACTGACAATGCTGATATGGGCCTCGCCTCAGGGACTCATCCCCAAAACTGATGCTGATACTGATGTGGGCCTCGCCCCTAAACTGATACTGATGTGGGCCTCACCCCAAACTGATACTGAAGTGGGCCTCGCCCCAAAATGATACTGACGTGGGCCTCGCCCTCAAACTGATATTAATGTGGGCCTCGTCCCCAAAACTGATACTGAAGCGAGCCTCGCCCCCAAACTGATACTAATGTGGGCCTCGGACTCCAAACTGATACTGATGCGGGCCTCGCCCCCAAACTGATACTGACGTGGGCCTTGCCCTCAAACTGATACTAATGTGGGCCTCGCCCCGAACTGATACTGATGCTGGCCTCGCCCCGAACTGATACTGATGCGGGCCTCGCCCCCAAACTGATACTGATGTGATATTGCATATCAACATGTTGTATTGCCTCTCACGACATAGTCCTCATAGCTAAACATTTTTTCGTCCTCAACAAATGCTTCGTGTCGAAACCAGAGAACCTTCAAAGTACTTAATACACTAAATTCTGATCGTCTGCATGAGTGATCTGAACTAGACTCCTAGTGTGTGTGTGCCAAGGCTCTTTCACAGCTTAATCCTTAAGTAAGCAAACTCGATGATTTTGTCTCAGAGAATTGGTTTAGTGGGTCTAACCAACCGAGATGTCTTGATCATACTCTGTGATTACTTCCTCGTACTCAACATGATATGGTTTTCTTCTTCTTTTCTTCCGTCTATTTCTTTCTTTCTTTTTTCGACACACCTACCATTTAAGGTAGCATTTCTCCTCATAGTAGTCCTAATACTCACCCATGGGTAGCTTCACGCTTATCGGTTATAGGTGGTCCATTTTTTTTTCTTTTCTTTTCAGAGACTTTTTCTATGTTTCCAACCATATCATATATCGTAGCATAAGTAAGCCATGATGGACATCCAGGAAAATGGTCATTCGCTGATCCGCCATCTCTTCAACTAGTCATCTTGCCGACCACTCAGGCTTCTACTGCTAAAATCCCGTAATCAAGTGCTCGTGAGTCCAGCCGAGATCAACCACTCAGAATACTGGATGAGAGTACATCTCGCACTTATCTTTCTAAGGTTTCTCCCTACAGCAAACAATGTCATCACTGGACATATGCCTAACTATCAAAGACTTTTTTTTTCACTCACTCACTCCATGGAATTCTTCCTTTCAACCGCTGATAATATGGGCTTCCCCCCTGAGATCCATTCCCGAAACTCATGCTGATATGGGCCTCAACCCTGGGATTCCTTTCCAAAACTAACACCGATATGGGCCTCAACCCTGAGATTCCTACCCAAAACTGATATTGTACTGTTGCTACTTCTGATTGGCTCGCCTTTGCCGATTTCTCTGTCTCTCCTGTGAATACAAAACAAAACAACCACAAAAATAGATTGCAAATATGTTACGTGTATGCATGCATGAATGAATGAGTTTCCTATCCCGTCAGGTTAGGTCTTCCGCCAATTCCCTTGGTAACTGCTCGTTCTTCTATTCTTTGCCGTATGGTTTTCTGTTCCTCGGTTTTCTTTTCCCGATATCCATGTTTGTTAAACTCTTTTTGACGAACTTTTTATTTTTAATCTCTAACCCAACGGATATCTATGATGGCTTTTAAGACACATGGTTAACATGATGCATGTATGCATGAGATACATGAGATGCGTGTGATCTATGGAATATATAAGTCGGCCCATTATCATTTTAAATCATTCAATCATACTATTACGCGGTTCAAACTTGTCCCAGTTGAAAAGGCCCAACAGGTTTACACTTTTACGATAACATGGCTAAACAACTTCAAATGATAAGAAGCTTAAACGCAAAATGGCCCATCGGCATTTTAGAAGCTTTCGGCCCAATTTCCATAAACCACGGACTCATCCTAGTTTAAATGGCCCAACAAGCCCATACCTTATGACAAAAAGTCCAACTGAATCCAAATGATGATGGTCCTAAACGCAAGCATAAAGGAATAGTATCTATTGGTCCTACGACTACAGTTCATATGCGGGTTTATTGGAGTATAGACAAAGGCTCTCGTCGACGAAGGGTTGCCCACAACTAGGTATCCCCACTCAAGGGTTCGAGAGACCAAGTGAGCGCACCTTTTTTAACCTTAAGGTACGTGCCAACGAGTTATGGTATGTGATTGACTGTCAAATGGATTTCCCATTGTAGATTCCCCAAAGGGAGGGTGGAGCGAACTCTCTTAAATACCCAAGCCTCTTAGGCTCTTATTGCCTTGGTGACAGGAATAAACAACAAGTCCTCCAAATTAGTCCGTCACAGTGAGCTACGAGTACATGATTATCTAGGTGCCTTCACAGCTTTTCCTTATAGAAAGGTAGTGAATGAAGGAAGACACCAAACCATTACTTAGCTCTAATGATGCCTTTGATTAAACCCCTTCAACCCACTGTAGACAAGGTTAACTAAAAAAAAAATCACAAACATTACAAGGTATTATTTCGGGGCTGATTCTCTATCCCCAGTGGAGTCGACAGACTGTAGGACACAGAAATCAGCGACGCTGTCCCAGGCTCGCGGCCTGGTTGGGAGTACGGAATAGCCCGCGGGGGACTAAACCGGAGAACTAAAAATGGAGTCGCCACCCGATGTGAACCGGGAAAATGATTTAAGGCCCCACTCACCCCTCACAAGGGAAGACCTCAAACCGTTGGGTTCGGAATGGTCCCTTACTTATGCCACTTGTAATGAAAGGATTTATGAAATGGTACAACCAAATCTCATGCAACACATACCAGATAATTTAAGCAACATGCAAGTTTGCACACCCATAATCGTAAATGAAAAGATGAAGGCAAAATACGTAATTCATGAACGTATTAAACAATAAAGTGCAATAATGTAACTGATAACAACTATAAAGGCATTAATAATAAAAGCGAGCACACAATCTCATGAGCATATCGAATAAATAAAAACGGAAATATAAATGGATGATAATTTCCTAAGCGTAAAAAATGAAATGATGTGACTAATCATATGGTGCAAAATAAATGATCAAAGAAGCAAGCATGCATGAAATGTGACAAAAAGAAGTATGTGCATTCGTGTAGCGTTTGAAAATGCATTCGAACGGTAAACAGAAGGTTCGCGTTCGTATAGCGTTCGGAAACGCATTTGAACGGGGTAAGACCTGATGCATGATAAAACAAAAGATGCGCACTCGAGTAGCATTCGTAAACGTGTTCGAATGGAATGAGGCAGAATGCATATGTTCGTGTAGCGTTCGTAAATGCGTTCGAACAAAATGAGGCAGAATGCATACGTTCGCGTAGCGTTTGGAAACGCGTTCGAACGAGATTGCCAAAATGGCATCTGAAATAACACAAACACATGCATGGATAAAAAAATAAATAATATGGGACCTTGTGTTGGTTTCTATTAAGGTCCCAAGATCAATAATAAGCATGAAATAAGTACGAATACAAATCGACGAAGTTGCGGAATACTCACATCGATCGGTTGAGCGAAGCGCGACGAACAAAAACAAGTTTTCTGCCTTGTAGCAGCTCACGACAGTGAGCAGTCCAAGCTAACTGTTTTCGCCCAATAGTCTTCAATTTTTGAGCTTCAAGCTTCGTCAAACGATTCCCGGCTCATGGGTGGACTTCCCTATCACCTTCGCATGTCTCGTAAGTGTGCTAGCACTTGTGATTTTGCCACAAAATCCACTCTAGCTTCCCTTCACTGCTCGGTTTTTAGAGAAACCAGTGAGCTAATTTTTCCCCAAGGGCGTGAGGATGAGAGAGATGAGAGGAATAGAGAATGTGTGGTTTGTTTCCAAATTTGTGTATCTTATACACACATTTGAATTTCAAATGCATTTGGAATGAATTTGGCCTTTCAAAAGTCCAACGATTAAAGGCTCCAACCACTTTCATCACTCAATCACATCAATCACAAGTTGTCAAGCCACATCACTCAAAGTGACAAGTGATTTGACGCTTGATGCGACTAATGATTTGACGCTTGATTTGACTTGCGTGCCGTATTTGAATTCGAAATGCGAATGCGCTCGCAAATAATCTCGGGCTCGGGTTCGCTAATTCTAAATTAATGAATTTTTCGTTGCGTCGCAATTAAATGATTACGCCTAGTAAAATCACTATTCACATCTCTAACGAATTAATTCTAAATTAATTCGTTCACCCGAATTAAAATCTAATTTTAATTCCTCGTCGAAATCCAATTTTGTTTAATATATCAAATATATTAATTAATCGATTAATTCAAAATTAATCATTATCTCTATATTAATGATATTTTATCCCAGATATCTTTACAGGAATAAAAGATCTATATCAGGCGTAGTATACGTAGTATTGCATATTTCTGTCCAGTATCGGATGATCACGTGCTAGGCCTGGGGCTGGAATTGTGTCTGCCCCGTACGAAGCACATGTCGGATGTCTGGTGACTAGTCTCTATAATCGGATAAACCTGAACTTGTCATTTTATCCCGATAGTTGCAGCATTTAAGAGAACCAGTCCCGTATCCTATGTGACCATCATCTCCATATGACTGGAGTGACACTTCCATCTTGGCATCACACCCAACACAATACGATTCTCAATATACCGAGTATTGGCGTACACAGAACCTCTTAAAGCCCTAGACGACCTCAACCAAAGTATATTGATTGTCGCAAGTATTAGCGGTGCAAGACTCAGGTTAAGACCAAATACACCTACCCTGATTTCGGACTTCCATAGACACATAGTCATACTACCAATGGAATTTCGAAGGGGTCTTATCCAGAACGAAGTTGTTTCCCATACCATCGGTAAAACACAACCTCCTATTACACTTGCATGAGTATCATATACCCAAATATATGAGAACTATGCCGCTGTGCCCTCACAACGCGCACAAGTGTAATACTAGTCTTTTACGCATTTATCGATGTCCAATCTCTACAATGCTCTGACTAGGGATATTTAATGATTTATCCTTCGTGGACGGATACTGTCTCATATCATTCTCAATCCAGGAACAAATCATAGGGACCTCCTATCATTTATATATCTAGGTGATCTAATCAAAAATGATAAGAGTGTAATCTCCTTTGTCACATAGTTAATTTGTACAACAACACCATGATCTGTACAAATAGTGACGCTATGGGTCATAATTGTCCAACACCTTGTATGCCCGATTGAACACATTTCACGTTCAATCGAGTGTACCTCGTCCGACGCGGCAAAACATCATGGTAAAGGTAGCCTTTAAGCATTTACCTCGAATAGAGGACCTTTAATCCACCCTAGTTATCCCATGCGCACTAGAATGCAATGCATGCGTAAATAAAGCAATGATATGCAAATGGTAAATGACATAATAAAAGGCGCAGCGAAACATCGTGGTAAAGGTAGCCTTCAGGCATTTCCCTCGAATAGAGGACCTTTAATCCACCCTAGTTAGCCCATGCGCATTATATTACGATGCATACAAATGAATGAGACAATAATGTGGAACTCTGTATATCCGATTAAACATATCTCACATTCAATCAAACATACTTCGTCAGGCGCGGCAAAGCATCGTGGTAAAGGTAGCCTTTTGGCTTTTCATCCCTCAAAACGGAGGACCTTTAATCCACCCTAGCTAGCCCATGCGCATTACATTACCATGCATAAATAAGTAACATGCAGAAAGTAATAACATACTAACGACTAAATCATGCTTAAAAATAAATAACATACTAACGACTAAATCATGCTTAAAACGCAAGGTTGGATGAAACGAAACATGTGAATATCTCAAGTGGTACGTGGCATTGTATCCCGAGTGCAAACCGCAATACCGTCCATTTAGATTCGGCTAGGAAATTTACGTCCGGGTTTCCATCTGATATACCACAAGAGAGAACACATATTCCGTTCATCCGTAAATCACATCATGCACCAATCCATAACACTCATATGAAATAAAGTATTAAAATAAATGAAAATAAAGGATAATAAATAAAGAAGGTAGCCTCAGGTCTAACCTCTTTAGTCATCTATCGGAAGTGCGGTATACGGTTTTTGGAAGGGTTGATGCTCCTCAATTCCTCCGGTTCACTGGTTCAACATTTCCTTTCGCTGTTTTGTTGTTTGGGCTGCTGTTTTTACTCCATTTTTGCTGCTGTTTTCGCTGTATTTTATGGTCACTATTTTCACTGTATTAAGGGACTGTTTTTTCATTTTTTGAGGGTATTAGGGGTTGCGGTTTTCACTGCTTGGGCTGCAGTTTTGGTGTTGTTTTTGGCGTGAATTGGGGCCACTGTTTAAGGCTGTTGGTCCGTGAATTAAGGATTTGTTTTCAGGGTGTTTTACGGTGATGATGTTTACTGTTTATGAGGGTGTTTTGGTGATGTTCCTTTGCTGTTTTGGGAGAGTGTTTCGGTGATGGTAGGGAGGAGGAGAATGGAGAATTATTTGCTTCTTGCTTTTTTTATTTTTTTTGCCTTGGGTGTGAATGCTGGGTTATTTTCTTTTGTGTTTTTATGAGAATGAGCTAGGGGTTCTGAGGTTGGTTTAGTCTTCTTTTTATAATGGTTTGCTAGGGTTTCTAGGTAAGGAAGGGAATCCTAAAAAAATGGAAGTGCTTTGATTGGTTTATGAAATGAAAAGATGGCTTTAATTTAGGGAGTGAATATCTTGATTGGTGTTTGATTGGGGAAGGGATTTGATATGATTTGATTTGTATCTTTTAATTAGGGAATGTGATTTGTCTAATTAATTTAGTTTAATTTGTGACATGTATTTTAAATATTTTAGGATGGGTTTTGGTGGGCTAATTGGGCTTGGGCGTGAGGCTAGCGGTAAAACCAGAAGTACCGACACCGTTCGAATGCCGATTCGAATGCTACATGAACGCTCGCAATCTGCTTGACGTTCGAACGTGCTCACGAACGTAGTACGAACGTGAAAGTAGTGAACATGTGACTTGAATCTGATGACATACTTATTCTGAATTTCCTCTTCCGACATTCGTTTCCCGCGACTTCCGTAACCTAAAGAGTAGTGCCTCCGTACGAGACTCATCATCGGGACTTATATGCAAAAATGTAGTGCCTACAGTTATTTTCTTTTATTTTCTCCGACAGGATCCAGACTTTTTGACTCTCACGATATATTTTACCGTTTAGCTAATAATTATCATTTGGTAAGTACTAGTGCTATTATTACTCACCCTTTTTCAGGATCTATAAATTGAGCTCATCATTGCACTCTTGAAGACATCCAGAGTTGAAAAAAAAATGGAAGCAACTTACAGACGATGAGTTGAAAACATCTGTGTATTTTGCGGTACTATTGTTGGTTCTAAACCAGAATTCGTTAAAGTAGCACATGAATTGGGTAAAGTCATAGCTAAAAGGAATATGCACCTAGTATATGGCGGTGGCAATCTTGGACTAATGAGAATCATTTCAAGGGCTGTACAGGAAGAAGGCAGTCAAGTCTTGGGAATCATCTCAAAACCTTTGGCAGAGGGGAATCTTATATGACCATCAAACGGAGAAAAACTTATTGTGCCAGGTATGTCTGAATAACTGGTTGAAATGATTTACTGTACTGATGCTTTTATTGCTTTGCCAGGTGGCTTGGGTACGATGGAGGAAATCTTTACAGTACTATCTTTGGCAAACTTGAACATACACCAGAAACTGATTGGACTGTTTAACGCTGATGAATTTTATGATTTTTTTTGTGTGTTTCTTGATAATGCCCTGAGAAATGGGTTCGTGTCAAAACCTGTAAAAGAAATCTTCTTCACTGCCCGAACTGCCAATGATTAATTGACCAAATCTTAGCCTTTGAATCACAAATTGACCCTATCCTTTCCAAGATAAACTGGTCTGATAATGATCATGGTAAAAAGCATCGGATAAATCTGGATCATAACCTTTAATTTTTATTTTAGATGTAGAATTTCAGCTAACCAAGAATTGTTTTCTAAAATCTTTTTCTAATTTTTAGACATTTGGGACAATGTCTCAATTAGGTTTGGGGGAGGGGAATAGTTGACTAGTATCTTGTTTTTATTGTTTTGTTTTTATTTGATTTTTAGTCAAAAATTTTAAAAAAAAATTCAAAAAAATTTATAAAATAAAAAATAATTTGTTTTTGTGTTTTTAACTTGACTAATCAGGTGAAATTGGTGTGAGATAGCTGTGTAAGGAATTTCCACTCCTGAGACGTATCTCAACCTATTTCGTAACAAGTTAATTTTTTTATTTCCTTTTGAATTATTTAATTTGTGAATTCTCCATAAAACTGATTAAATTGGATTTTCATATGCTTAGTTGACAGGTATTATCAACATGCATGGTAACATACAGCCTTGAGTTGTAATTGAAAAGTTAGTAATAATCAGTGCTATAGTTTAATTAGAAGAAGCATCTAAAAAGCGATGGAATAATAATTAAAAAAAAAATTTGAGATCCGAGTAATTAAGTCCGTAGGGGTGTTTTAACACCTAGTGCCCTAAAGCCAACTGCCTTGGGAGTCACTGGCCCAAAGCTCGATACATGGATTAAATATGTTATATAAAAAAAAGGATATCTGAAATCCGAGTAATTAAGTTTGAAAGGGTGCCTTAACACCTAGTGCACTAAAGCCAACTGACTTGGGAGTCACTGACCTAAAGCTTGCTGCATGGATTGAAGATATTGTATATAAAAAATAAATAAATAATTCATTGCTAAAACGGTGGGAATTATGATATAACTTTAGGACAAAAATATTACTCTCTTTTCAACTACACTTATGAATATTGTCGGCACAATGATTTGATTAATACTTTGTTATTTGTGTATATGGAGAATGGTAAAAATAATCGGAGAATTTACTTATTTGGTAATTTAGAAAGAAGGAAAACAACTATTAACTTGGATAAGAAGTTTCACTTGTTTAGTCACTAACTTGTTTATTCTCTTTTCTCTTGTCTTTTTGCTTTTGTGTGCATTAGATTGACGTTTGTGGGTATCGTTGCTGTAAGCCCCCACGAGACTACAACTCGTCCACTAGGGACACCTAGGGTTTAAAGGCTTGTTGCATACGCTAAATGCAACCATGATCCCTACGAAAGTGGCTTAGTTCAATTTTATTTTAAAGTAGTTATTGTATTTTGTTTTCTTGTTTAGCTCGAGGACTAGCAAAATGTTAAGTTTGGGGTGTGATAAGCGGTAAATATATCAGTAATTACCGCATATTTTGACTTAATATTTTGTATAGCTTCTTGAGTTTTGTGAATATTTTGATGTGTTTTGTGTTATTTTATAGATAAATAAAACAACAGCACTCTCTGGAATCAAATCAGGGCCAAAACATCGAAAAACGGACAAAAAAGGCAAAAATGTAAATTTCCTGCTAAAATACGCCGTTTGCTAAATTGCGCCTTTACTAAAATGCGTCGTCATCTAAAATGCGCCGACTGCTATCATGCGCCAGACACGTGTCAAAATCATAGAAACTTGCTATCATGCGCAATTGCTAACATTTGCATGCCACGTGTCAACATCACGACAATTTTACTAACATGCGCCGAACACGTGTCATCATCCCATGCTGCCGATAATACATGTCATTACTGACGCAGCGTCACGACACGCACAACCTTTTGTGTCGCGATGCTGAACCAATAATTCGGTCGACAGACACGTGTCATCATCGCATTGAATGGGTGGCGCATCGTGACGCGCAAGTGCTTTGCGTCGCGACGCGCGAGTGAGAAATTTGCCTATAAATTGAAGCTGGAATCAGAAGGAAAATTCAAACCTTCTTCTGGGGAATTCCTTAAGAATACTAAGAAGATTATATCTTGTTTGTTTATTTACAGCTTTCTGTATTTAATTTTACGGAATAATACTTTCTTTATTTTACTTTTCAGTCTTTATTTTACTTTTCAGTATGAGGAGGTAACTCCCCTTTTGCTGGGGGTGAAAGGTTAAGCTTTTATTACTAATATTTAGATTAATCTCCCTTAGTTATAATATATAAACTATTTAAAACCTGACTTAATGTGATACCGCCTTTACGGTCGGTTGGACTTAATTAAATTGATTTTAACCTGACTAAATTGTATACCTCCTTTATGGCCAGTTTGAATTAATCTTAAATCTGACTTAATCAGGATACCGACTTTATGGTCGGTTGGTAATATCATGCAAAGTTAATAAATTATAATAAGGGAGATATCTAAAATAGAAGTAATAAAAATGGATCCTCTAACCCCTGCATTTTCTTTATTGCTTTATTTACCTTTTTAATTTCGAAGCTTTACTTTATGTCATCTACTTTATTTAAGCTTTTACTAGTCCTAGATATGTGTTGTAACTAAAACCGTTATCTGGGGTTGTGATGAATTCCAATATCACCGGTTTATAAGGGGTTATTTTGTGTCTTGGGTAATATAAATGTTATTTATTAAGTCTTAAGCTTAATGCTTATTATTAACTGGCCATTAATAAGATTGATCTCGTAAACTTAAAATGAACTTGACAAATGGATTTTAGGTTTCAGCCATAGACTTAATAGCCCACGATCTCCCTTAAGGATTAGATACCCCTTAATAGATTTCCTTCCAGGATAGACATATACATGTCGGGCGGGGGTAGCCACAATTGGAACTTAATATTAATGAATTTAGGTAACTTGGTTAACATAGACATATGATTAATTGGGTTATTTGGGTATTTGCATCTGACCATCGACATAGGCTTTTGCATAATTTCGCATTTCAGGTTAATAAATCAATATATTGCACAAACATGAGATAACCACTTCATCTTTAAAAGGTATTGGAAGAATTCACAACCGTAGATAGTTTTATAATATTGAATTTTCCTTTCATTTACATCCGTAATGTTTTATTTACTTGTTTTAGTTTAAAATCACCAACCAATCAAACAACAAATCTATTAGATACTCGTAAATATTTGGCTTCATACATTAATAGCATAGGAATTAAGTCCTCATGGGATCGATACATTTTATACTACTTGAGTGATACGTGCGCGTGCGTTACGTGAGTGATTTCACTGATCAATGAGCTAGCAATAATTTGATGCCTTTTTTTTCCCAGAAAACTGGGCCTTGGTGATGCAAAGCCAACAACTATCACATTGCAGTTGAAGGATAAATCTCTCACTTATCCTTGGAGAGTCATTGAAGATGTGTTAGTGAAGGTAGATAAGTTCATATTTCCAGCAGATTTTGTGGTGTTGGATTTGGAAGAAGATAAAAAAACCCCTCTGATTCTTGGGCGTCCAT
>SKCR01044803.1:0-48055 GCA_019454045.1 Zanthoxylum bungeanum | reverse complement strand
TCGGGTTACGTCCCACCGAGTCTACCTTTTTGGACTGAGGACGTAACATTCCCTCAGGTCCAAGTGTCTTTCTCAGCTCGGGGTCGGGGTACGTCCCACCGAGTCAGCCCTTCGGACTGGGGACGTAACATTCCCACAGGTCCAAGTGCCTCTCTTCACTCGGGGTCGGGTTACGTCCCACCGAGTCAGCCCTTCGGACTGGGGACGTAACATTCCCTCAGGTCCAAGTGCCTTTCTCAGCTCGGGGTCGAGGTACGTCCCACCGAGTCAGCCCTTCGGACTGGGGACGTAACATTACCTCAGGTCCAAGTGTCTTTCTCAGCTCGGGGTTGGGGTACGTCCCACAGAGTCAGCCCTTCGGACTGGGGACGTAACATTCCCCCAGGTCCAAGTGCCTCTCTTCACTCGGGGTCGGGTTACGTCCCACCGAGTCTACCTCTTTGGACTGGGGACGTAACATTCCCCCAGGTCCAAGTGCCTTTCTCAGCTCGGGGTCGGGGTACGTCCCACCGAGTCAGCCCTTCGGACTGGGGACGTAACATTCCCTCAGGTCCAAGTGTCTTTCTCAGCTCGGGGTCGGGGTACGTCCATCCGAGTCAGCCCTTCGGACTGGGGACGTAACATTCCCTCAGGTCCAAGTGTCTTTCTCAGCTCGGGGTCGGGGTACGTCCCACCATGTCAGCCCTTCGGACTGGGGACGTAACATTCTCACAGGTCCAAGTGCCTCTCTTCATTCGGGGTCGGGTTGCGTCCCACCTAGTCAGCCCTTCGGACTGGGGACGTAACATTCCCCCAGGTCCGAGCATCTCTCACAGCTCAAGACAGGATCACATGCCACCGAGCACATTATCGCTAGCTTAGAGGCAACAATTTTCTCTTCATAATCGAGATTGGATCAGTCAGGGGTCAGGACCTCTAAATCTCTGGTACATATATTACAGAGGAGGAGTCATTTTTAGTTTGAACAACAAGAGGAACTTCATCTCCTGATGGGAAGACCCAAATAAGCAATTTGCTTTGAGGTGGAGAATCATTCTGAATAGGGTCACCATCTCCAATAACCGAGGATATGAAGATAGAAACAGAAGACTTAGTTGATGGCGAAAGTAATTTCTCTGTGATTTCTGGAGCGACCACCAGCAAGGCGATCAGCACACCATCTTTTTAATTCCCGGCACCAACTTGCATACTCGTTGGAACCGAGAACTAGGGGACATATGTTGATGGTTTTTTCAGGCACTATGTTATTTAAGCAGCAC
Organism: Zanthoxylum bungeanum; assembly: GCA_019454045.1. NCBI lineage: Eukaryota > Viridiplantae > Streptophyta > Magnoliopsida > Sapindales > Rutaceae > Zanthoxylum > Zanthoxylum bungeanum. Next base: position 46,796 of record SKCR01044803.1, on the reverse strand, counting down.
GACATGGGTAAAAAAGGTAATTCACTTCTCAGTCAAGATTATTAATACCGACCCGACCACTAAAGAGTCAAAAGTAAGGGGCCGGGAACTTTACGGTTAGTGACCGAGCACTTGAGTTCAAGATGACCGGGCAATTATCAGGTCGACAGCAGCATTCTCAGTACAAAAGACTATTATGACCGACCACATGAAGACCGACCTCGTGAAAACCGAGCATAGGGCAAAACATGTTCGGGAAGATAAGGCATTCTATCCATACAAGATAAAATAATAAGTTATCATACTTTCATGGGGTAAACTAGTAAGTCAATGTCCTAGTATGATAAAGGAAGTGAATGTAGTTTTTGACTATGAATCCTTATGGGAAAGGGAAATTGTTTCAACTAGGAAACCCTTGTAAAAGAATGAATCTGATTTCTGCACTATTATAAATAGGAGGGTAGAGTATGCTTAAGAAAAGTGGGGAAGGGGAAGAGAACCAAGATCAGTATCAATATCATTACCATCAGACTTGTAAACACAAAAACAAAGCAGAGAAGCATATCTCAGTAATAAAACATCGTCTGTTCTGTGCCCGTGGATGTAGGCTGGATCTGATCCGCCGAACCACGTTAAATCTCTTTGTCGATTGGTGTATTTATCTGTCTTTTGCTAAGTTTGCTTTTGGTTTCCCCATAAACCGAACAAATTCACTATTGGGGGAGGATTGTCTCGGGAGTAATATTCTAATATTGCCCTAAGACCAAAATCCACCGTCAACAGAAAATTTTCATAAAATGGATCCTTAACGAATATATAAGGACACTCGTTAGTATTTCTCATATATGAATACTTTTATGTTGGTAATTATGTCCATTAAATATGGTATTGTATTGTGAACTTTAAGAAATTTGTCAATAATGTAACTATTATTATGAGAGAGGCTAGAATTCAAAAGTATTGAGTAAATAAGTCCCTGAGAATCTTCAATATTTATAGGATTTCGAGTATTTGCAAAGGTATGAATGTTCTAAAGTTTATAGTAGTTAAATATATAGTAACATAAAAGGGAAATGCTAATGAGTGCCCTTAAGGCACTTGTTAATGATCCATTTTAGGAAAGTTTTTATAGGAAAAATAAAAAAGTAATTAATGTTTTGACATTTTTTTACTTTCCCCATAAAAGTGATATGAAAACTTACCAAAAATGGATCCTTAATAAGTGCCCTTAGGGCACTAGTTAGCATGACCCAACATAAAAAGCTATAGTAGGTGGGTGAGATAAAATCCTATATAAAATAGAATTAAATTATTTTCTTAATTAATTTATGTGCTCAATTATTAACTGACCTCATAGAATTTTCATCCTCTGTGCTGAGCCAAATTTTTTTTATTAAAAGACATTTATTATTGATGAATAGTTTAATATTGAATCTCATTTATTATGGGACCTAAAAAGTTAAACCTAGCCATTTATGATTTATGAGTCATTGCCGCGAGACTGGTGGGATGCCCACGACTTTTTCTTTTGGCAACTAAATCAACTGTAAAGCAAAATATACAAGCAAGATAGCAAGCAAAAGGCAAAAAAAAAAAAATAATAATAATAATAATAATAAAGATAAAAAAGAAGATGATAGAAACGTTTGCGAGACGAAAGAATTAATAATTTCAACCGTACGTAATATGCTGGGTACTGAATTTTCCTTGCCCATTAATCTTAGTCAGGGTAGAGATGATAACCAATCGGATTAAAATCGTCATAAATCTCGAATAGAATAATTTAAAATTTCGAATTTCGAATTTCGAATTAAATGATTTAAATTTTTCAATCATAATCTCTTTTTAAATTCTACACACAAAAAAAAATCATATCTAATTTCATATCGAATAGTATAAAATTACATATCCCATCAAGATTTTAGATTTTCTAACATTTATAATACGGGGACGTAACAAGCGTTATCCCTTAAATAATACATAAAACGAAAAAGGGCTAAAAAAAAAGAGCCGGAGCTCTATAACAAAAACCAGAAAATAAGAGCCAAGAATACAACTTAGATGAACCTATAGCTGGAAAATCCATTGGCATTTTTTTTTTTTTTTTGTTGGAAGGAGCAATCTAATCAATGATGTTTTTACTAATTTATAATCGGAATGAGTTGGAAGCGGAATGAGTTGAAAGCGGAATATGATGAAATCGGAATAAAGAATTAGAATTAGAATAAGTTTTTTACTTGAGTTATAGGAATCAGAATCAACAATATTCTCATTGATGTGTTTATTTCATCTTGTAAATAAAATGGATTGTTGAAAATTATACAAATACCCTTAATTAAAATTATGTATTTTTCACTAACAAAATAAAAAATTATAAATGTGCTAATTTATTATAATATTGTGCATATGATTTTTATCAAAATACAGTAAATTTTGTTAAGAATAAAACATTTTTATTATTTTTATAATTGAATGAAAAAATAAATTAGGGATTTTATTGGACAAAAAAGGAAGTTAGAATTTTTTTAAAGAGGTAAATATATTACACTTGGTAAAATCTCTCCATTATAAACAAATAAACAAAAGATTCATTCATATTGATCATTTCAATTCCATAATCCAATAAGCAAGCAAACACACAACAAGTGAATTCATTAACACTATTTTATATATATCGAAAAGTTACGTTGCATATTATTTTATCGGTAATTTAACACAAGAATGAATAATAAATTAATATTAGTATAATTTTCTACATTATGGTCCATTTAATGTTTGAAATAGTAGACGTTAGTTATCATGTTACTTATTTATTACTTTTATTATTACTCACATAGTCACATTATATCTCTAATTAATAAACTCAGCCTAGATTTAAGGATGATCCTCCGCATGAGATTTCTCATACTAGGTTTTGGGCCATTGTTTTTTTTTTTTTTTTTAATAATGAAGTTATTTCCGCGATTCCTATATATGACCTCCAAATCATAATGAAATAATTTTACTGTTATACCCAAACTCATCCTCATTCATAATCCGACCACTATATATAATTAAATTCTCCTTGAAAAACGTTGCAATATTTTTTGAACTTCATTAATCAAAGTTGATATTAGTCAGAATTTTAAAACAAGGCACAAATATAAATATAAAAACTCCATATAATTAAAAATAAAGAACTAGTTGCAAATTAAATTAGATGTATGTCTAACACATTGTCCTCTTAATTAAAAACAACTACTCCGGCCATCAATTAAGATATAGTTGAGTGTGAATCAATCTTAATAAATACTTCGAGACTCACCTCAACTATTATAATAAAATACCTCATTAATTAATATCAAAAATAAAATGCTCCATTATGCATTAGAACATGTCACAACTATCACTGCAAACTAAAACTTTAGACTTTATTTAACAATAAATAAATAACTCACAAAAATAAATAAATAACTCACAAAAAATCACAAAATGAAATAAACACAATAATGAACTGTATAGTAATAACAATGCCAGATCTAAAATTTGGATGGTCCTAGATAAATTCCTGAAAATGAGTCATTTGTCTAAGAAAAAATAATATTCGTCACGATTTACACATATAGAATATAGAACAATTGATGTAAATAAACTTTGAAACTGAAATCAAAATAACCACAAACTCATGTTGGAAATTCTTCAAATCTTCAAATATATTTGTTTGGATGGAGGAGTGACATGTCGACATGTCCCCCAATTGTGTGTAAAGTGATCATATGCACCAAGGGGTGCATAGGGGGGTATAACCCTTTGGAGGGTTGCACCCCAACCCTAAGGGTGCCTTTGAGGCATCATTCCATACTTATAAAAGGAAGCTTTATGTTCCTTTTAATACATAGAAAAGAAATCTGAATTTCATCCAAAGAGAAAAGAGTCTCATATTGTGTCTTGAGTCTGAGAGATTTCCACCATATTCCAAGTTAAAGATCTTGTTAAGGTGTGCCACTTGAACAAGAGGAATCCGGGTTATCCTAGGAGAACATTAGCCACAAATCCGTAGAGCACCGAGACGGGGCTGATAAGTTCTTAAGGACAGAGATTAATCTCGATCCGGACTACTGGTTTTCAACTTTGTATCAAGGTTTTTCTTATTCTCAATTTTTAAGGTTTTCTAGGGTTTATGCATATTAGATCCAATTTTCTGGTTTGATTTGTTTATTTACATGTTATTTACTGTTTCACGACACTATATTTACAACAATCTTAAGAACTTATCAACTAGTGTTGTTAAATAGTAAATCACATGCGTAGTTAAGAAAATTTCTAGAAAAAATATACATTGTACATGAAAAACCCGTAGGGCGTTCGAACGCCCGACGCACGCGAAAATTCGTAAGAACGTTCGAACGCGTCTTCAAACGCAAGCCTTCTGCCTAAGAACGTTCGAACGCGTCTTTAAACGCGAATCGAACGCATACCTTCTGACTTAGTTCGTTCAAACGCGTCCTAAACGCAACTCGAACATGAACTCTCTGGAATCATTTCGTTCGAACGCGTTCTCAAATGTTATACGAATGTGAACTCTCTGGAAACATTACGTTCGAACGCGTTATCAAACGCTACACAAACGTGAACTCTCTGGAACACTTCGTTCGAACGCGTTATCAAACGCAACACGAACGTACACACACTGGACAGTCTCGTTCAAATGTAGATACGAACGCGACACTAACGAAATAGTCCTGGAATTGTTATAAACTGCAAAGACTTATATTAATATTAACTTACTTAATCATATACTGAATCACTATAATCTTGGTAGTATAGATTTTTAAGTTATTATTAGGTTGTTCAATTATCACAAGCATACACCTAGTGATAAAGTTGAAAAATTTATTGCGTGTTGCATACTTGGTTGAGAATTTAAAGTGTAATTTTACACAAGTAATTTCATCCAATCTTGATTGACACTTACACATATATCTACACATATCGTATACAGTTTTTGCTATTGAATAAGCGTAATACTGGGTTTGAATTGCTAAAAGATCTTATTGAAAAAGTGTTTAAAGAATATTCTGTCAAAAAGGCGATAAGAGCCTAAGTGGTCAGGGATTTAAGTGGTTACTCCGGACCCCCCTCGTCCTCTGGGAATATTCGTTTATTCATTTTTCTAAAGAATCTTTAGTTGAAATTCAAGGACTTGTGTTTATTGGAACCACCGTCCAATAGAACAACAAGTGGTTACTTAGTATATCACTTTGAACAAGATCATTTGTTGATCGTTGTGCAATTTGTCTTTTGTAGACCTATTGACCCATGTTGATCTTTCCAAGTGGAAACATCATAATACCGGTCTCTCATTGAGAAAATCCGGAGAAGTTTGGTGGGGCAAACTTCAAACAGTGGCAGAGCAAAATGATGTTCTACCTGACAACTCTGTAGTTGGCTAAGTACCTCAAAGATCCTCCGGGTCATGTGGAGGGTAAATCAGAGGCAGCCAAGGAACTGCGAGAAGAGACATGGTCGTCTGGCGACTTCCTATGCAAGAACTACCTTATGGGTGGTCTTGACAATACCATGTACATTGTGTACTAAGGCATGTCTTCTGCGAAGATTCTATGGGAATTTCTCGAGAAGAAATACAAAATCGAGGATGCCGGACAAAAGAAATCTGTCTTGGGTAGAATGATGTCTCAGTTGGGTGAACTGCAGTTGATCATTCATACTGGATGAAGGAATGAAACTCTGTGAGACGTTTCAAGTTGCCACCATAATTGAAAGACCTTGGAGTTCGGTTGAGAATCGAACAGGACAACATGATGTCCGAGAATGCCAGCTACAAGACTATGGAGTCTAAGGCCAACATCATTGAGGGTGTAAAGGGTAGTAAGAAGAGAAATATCGGAGATGATTCTTCCCAAGCGAATAAGAAGTTCAATGGGAAGTGCTACAACTGTGAAAAGAGCGGTCATATGACAAAGGACTGCAGAAACAAGAAGTCTCAGGACAAGGGCAAGAAAAATGAGCCAATGTCGCTGAAGATGAGCAGTTAACTGATGAGATTTCAGAAATGAACCTCTCAGCAGTGGTAACTAAAGCCAACTTGGTTGGGAATCCGAGAGAATGGTGGGTAGACACTGGGGCTACTCGTCATATTTGTGCTGATAGCAAGATGTTTTCCTCATATCAGAAAGGTCGATGGTGGCGATCATCTGACAATGGGAAACTCGTCTACCTCTAGAGTGGTTGGACAAGGCACAGTGGTTCTGAAAATGATATCCGGAACGGAGCTTACATATAAGAATGTTTGCATGTTCCAGATATTCGGAAGAACTCGGTCTCGGGTTTGTATTTGTTTCTGACAAGATTGAATAGACCAAAAATGATGTCTATGTAGGAAAAGGATACCTCGCTGAGGAGGGCCTTTTCAATGACTTTCAATTGTGCTATTAATAAAGTTGAAAATTCTGCTTATATTATTGAGTCACAAAATGTATGGCATGGGAGGTTAGGACATGTTAATTATGATACAATGCGTACATTAATTAACATGGACCTTATACCTAAATTTGCATTGATAGCCAACATAAGTGTGAGGCATGTGTTGAAGCAAAAATACATAGAACATCATAGAACGAAGTTCTGAACCCTTGGAACTTGTACACACTGACTTGTGTGACATGAATATTGTGCAAACAAGAGGCAGTAAAAAGTACTTTGTCACTTTTATTGATGAAAGCACAAGATTCTGTTAAGTGTATTTGCTGAGGAGCAAATCTGAAGCTATTGAGAGCTTTATACACTGAGAACGAAGTTGCAAATCAACTTGGCAAGGAAATCAAAAGAATCAGGAGTGATAGAGGTGGTGAATATGTTTCATCATTCGGTGAATATTGTTCTGTGCACGGAATTATTCACGAAACCCCTGCTCCTTATTCTCTTCAACAAACGGGATTGTTGAGTGCAAAAACCGAACGTTGAAGGAAATGATGAATGCCATGTTGACTAGTTCTGATTTACCTCAGAACTTGTGGGGGAAAGCCCTGTTTTCCGCGAACTACGTTATGAACAAGCTTCCTCACAGGAGATTGGACAATACACCATATGAGTTGTGGAAAGGTTATGTACCTTCCTACAAATATCTGAAAATATGGGGGTGTCTTGCCAATTGCCAATGTGATGGTTCCTAAACCTAAGAAGGTGAAATAGGACCCAAAACTGTTGACTGTATATTCACCGGATATGCTTGCAACAGTAGTGTGTATCGATTCTTGGTACACAAGTATGAGATTCCTGACATCAATCTAAATGTGATGATTGAGTCAAGGAATGCAATATTTTTTGAAGAGACATTTCCTTGTAAGGAAAGACAAAGAAGAAAGTCTCTCAAAAGATCTATTGATACTGTCAATGACAGTGATCAGGTTGACCAAGAGTCAAATTCGATTTTCTGACATATTAGTTAGAAAATGAGCCTCAAAGCTATAAAGAAGCAATGTCTTCTCCGGAGGCACCTTTGTGGAAAGAGGCTATTAACAGTGAGATTGATTCAATCCTACAGAACCATACTTTAGAGTTGGTTGATCTTCCTCCAGGTTGTAAGCCACTGGGCTACAAATGGATATTCAAAAGGAAGATGAAAAACGGATGGATCAATAGTTAAGTACAAGGCAATGCTTGTCATAAAAGGTTATAGACAAAAAGAATGCCTTGTTTACTTTGACACCTATTCACCAGTGATTCGTATCACATCGATAAGAATGCTCATAGCCATAGCAGCTATATTTGATCTTGAAATACATCAAAATGATGTAAAGACGTCATTCTTGAGTGATGAATTGGAAGAAGAGATTTACATGGAACAACCAGAAGGGTTTAATGTTCCTGGATAAGAACAAAAGGTGTGCAAACTTGTAAAATCCTTGTACGGATTAAAACAAGCACCTAGACAATGACATGAGAAAATTGACAAAGAGATGTTGTCAAGTGGGTTTAAAACCGATGAGTGTGATAAATGTATGTACACCAAATCAACTCAAAAAGGATATGTCATTGTATGTCTCTATGTAGACGATATGGTGATAATTGGTAATAATCATGAGTTGATTCAGTCTACCAAGAAAATGTTATCCAGCAAATTTGATATGAAAGATTTGGGAGTAGCTAACCTAACTCTTCCTCTATCAAAGAATACTGGCTTAAGCGTATCTCAATTAGAGTATTCAAGGATCATCAGAAGTCTGATGTATCTCACGAATTGCACACGATCTGATATTGCTCAAGCTGTGAATAGGATTAGCAGATATACAAGCAATCCAGGACATAACCACTGGAAAGCCATAGTAAGAGTTTTGAGGTAGGGGTGTTCGCGGTGCGGTTTGGGGCGGTTTTTTCGTTTTTTACTTCAAACCGTGCGGGTTAGCGGTTTGAGAAATTAGAAAACGAAACCGCAAATTTCATAAGGAAAACCGCGGCGGTTCGGGTTGGCGGTTTAGCAGTTTGGGCGGTTCGGGTCGGCGGTTTGGATTATAAATTTTTTAAGAAAATTTTGTGTGTTTTCACATTATAATTGAAGAAAAAATTACATAATTTTCATTTATTCATTAAATATTGTTATATGATCATTAAATATCTTAATTTTCATAGTTAAAGAAGAAGAAAAATATAAAATAATATTTAATTTGTACGCGGGTCGGCGGTTTAGGCGGTTCGGGTCGCGGTTCGAGTCAAAATATGCGGTTTGGGCGGTTCGCGGTTTGACATGGGTCAAAACCGCACACCGACCCGAAATTTACGGTTCGATTCGGTGCGGTTCAAAATCATTTTTAATATTTTTTCAAACCGCGCGGTTCAGTTCGGTGCGGTGCGGTTCGCGGTTTGACCCGAAATTGTGTTCACCCTTATTTTGAGGTATGAGAAACTTCAAAAAATATGGGTTACATTACGAGAGATATCCTGCTGTTCTAGAGGGATACAGCGATGCTGACTGGATATCTGATATAGTGGATTCCAAATCTACAAGTGGATTTGTTTTCACACTTGGTAATGTAGTCGTGTCATGGAAATCCTCGAGGCAAACATATGTTGCCCGGTCTACTATGGAATCAGAGTTCATAGCGTTAGACAAAATAGCGGAAGAAGCGAATGGCTTTGAAACTTCCTGAAGGATATTCCTAGTTGGCCCAAATCGGTGCCAGCGATGTGTTGGATAGTTATGACCCATAGCGTCACTATTTGTACAGATCATGGTGTTGTTGTACAAATTAACTATGTGACAAATGAAATTACTCTTTTATTCATTTGTGATTAGATCACCAAGATGTATAAATGATGAAAGGTCCATATGATTAGTTCCCGGATTGAGATGATATGAGACAATATCAATCCATAAAATGTTTAATCATTAAATATCCCTAGTCATAGTATTATCGAGATTGGACATCGATAATGCGGAATAGACTAGTATTACACTTGTGCGCGTTGTGAGGGCATAATGGCATAGTTCTCATATATTTGGGTATATGATACTAATGCAAGTGTAGTAGGAGGTTGTGTTTTACCGATGGTACGGAAAACAGCTTCGCTCTGAATAGACCCCTCAGAATTCCATTGGTAGTATGACTATGTGTCTATGGAAGTCCGAAATCAGGGTATGTGTATTTGGTCTTAACCTGAGACTTGCACCGCCAATATACTTTGGTTTTGGTCGTTCAGGGCTTTAACAGGTTCTGTGTACGCCTCTTCTGGGTATATTGAGAATCGTAGTGTATTGGGTGTGATGTCGAGATGGAAGTATCACTCCAGTCATAGTGGAGATGATGATCACGTAGGATACGGAACTCGTTCTCTTATATGCTGCAGCTATCGGGATATTATGACTAGGTCATGTTTATCCGATTATAGAGATTAGTTACCAGAGATTCGATATGTGCTTCGTACTGGGCAGACACATTTCCAGCCCCAGGCCTTGCACGTGACATCCGATACTGGATCGAGATACGCAATACTATGTATACTACGCCTGATATAGATCACATATTCTTGTAAGGATATTTCTGGAGAATTGGGTAGGCATGGCGCTTTGCTAGAAGCCAACCTGGTCTTATAAATCGGTACAAACGTAGTACTAGGTACATATGTGTTCGGATAGTCCGACGATCAGATTTACTGCCAACATATCTGGGGATCTCATGGGTCGCTTCCCGAAGATTCACCGATGACGTATGACTCGCACTTTATTAATCTGGGATTAATTTGAAGAGAGAGAAAATTAATCTGGGATTAATTACGGAGATATTTTATCTGGATAAAATATTAATAAAGAGAAAGAACGATTAATTTGGAATTAATCGATAAAATAATATATTCGATATATTATACAAAATTGGATTTCGACGCGGAATTGAAATTAGATTTTAATTCGGGCGAACGAGTTAATTTAGAATTAATTCGTTAGCGACGTGAATAGTGATTTTGCTAGGCATAATTATTTAATTACGTCGCAACGGAAAATTCGTTAATTTGGAATTAGCGAACCCGAGCCCGGGAGTGTTTGCGAGCGCACTCGCATTTCGAATTCAAGTGCGGCCCGCAAGTCACATCAAGCGTCAAATCACTTGTCACTTTGATTGATGTGACAACTTGTCACTTGATTGAGTGAATAGTGATGGAAGTTGGTGGAGTTGTTGGATAGGCTTAAAGCCTTTGACTTTTGAAAAGCCAAAAATTTGGTAATTGAATTTTGAATTCAATATTTGTGTATTAGATACACAAATTCATCCAACCACCAACAATTATTACACAACACACTCTCTCATTTCTTCTCCTCTCTCCTTCACACCTAAGGGGCTGAATTTTCTTCTTCTCTTAACTGGTTTTGCCGTGAATGGCAATGAGAAACTAAGGGATTTTTGTGGCAAAAATTCCTAAGTGCTAGCACACATTTGGAGATATACAAAGGTGATAGGGAAACCCACTTGTGAGCTTGGAATCACCACCCAAAAGCTTGGAGCTTGGACCGAAAATGGAGAGCCAAAACAGCCCACTGCCGTGAGCCTTGGAGGAGTTTCAAAGGGCATAAAAAGTTTTGTTCTTCACCGCATCGCCTCAACCGATCGATGTAAGTATTCCTCAACTTCTTCGATGTATTCGCATGTTTGTTTCATCGCTTTAATCGATCATCGGGACCGTAGAAAATCCAACACGATGAGCATACATTGTGACAGCCAATCGGCCATTGGGAGAGCCCAAAATACATTATATAATGGTAAGTCTCGACATATACGTCGGAGACATAATACCATAGGTCAACTGCTCTCAAGTGGCATAATATCGATCGATTATGTTGAGTCAAAGGAAACCTAACAGATCCACTAACTAAAGGTTTACCTCGAGAGCAAGTTGAGAAGTCATCGAGGGGAATGGGCTTGAAGCCTATAATCTAAGAATTGTCACTGTGAAAACCCAACCTAGCTGACTGGAGATCCCAAGATCTAGGTTCAAAAGGGACAACAGAAACTTTGTGCAATTCAAAACAAGCACTGAAGAGTTTTGTACTCTTTCCCATTCCGATAATGACGCTGAGTGCTGTCTGTCATGGTTATGATAAGTTAAGGCTTTTAATGATCACTATATTAGGAGATGAGTCCTAATGGGGGTAAAGACAGATTATCTCTTCATAGTAGATCACCTATTTCAAGTAATAAGTGAGGCCGCTTCCATGGGAACTTTTAAAGGCGGGTTACGCTAAAGTACTTGATGAATCCAGGACCGTTGTTCAGGGCCGAAATGAACACAACCGTAGAACGGGAAATGGTCGAAGTAAAGCTGTGTGTTGGCAATTGTCTTGGTTTACACCAACAGCAGAACAGTTCAAGACTATAAGTCACTGGTTTTCCAAGTAAATCCGATTGTCATTCACTAGGAAAGGTTCAAGGCGAAAGCTACCTATTTCGATGCAGCTTTAGTTCACGGAAACTCTCTCAAGTGTCTGCATGAATATTTGAAGAATTGTGGGGGATTGTTGGAAATTCTTCAAATCTTCAAATATATTTGTTTGGATGGAGGAGGGACATGTCCCTTGGATGGTACCCCATGGGGACATGTCCTCCAATTTTGTGTAAAGTGATCCTATGCACCAATGGGTGCACAGGGGGTATAACCATTTGGAGGGTTGCACCCCAACTCTAAGGGTGCCTTTGAGGCATCCTTCCATACTTATAAAATGAAGCTTTATGTTCCTTTTAATACATAGAAAAGAAATCTGAATTTCATCCAAAGAGAAAATAGTCTCATATTGTGTCTTGAGTCTGAGAGATTTCCACCATATTCCAAGTTCAAGATCTTGTTAAGGTGTGCTCCTTGAACAAGAGGAATCCGGGTTATCCTGGGAGAACATTAGCCACAAATCCGTAGAGCACCGAGACGGGGCTGATAAGTTCTTAAGCACAGAGATTAATCTCGATCTGGACTATTGGTTTTCAACTTTGTATCAATATTTTTCTTATTCTCAAGTTTTAAGGTTTTCTAGGATTTATGTATATTAGATCCAATTTTCTGGTTTGATTTGTTTATTTGCATGTTATTTACTATTTCACGACACTATATTTACAACAACTCATACATAGTGTTAAATTATTGCAAATGTAAAATATTATTTAAAATTTAATCATTCTTCACCAAAAAAAAATAAGGTTTCATTAATCATTCTTTATCACCGGCATTACTCTCGGTCTCTCTCGCTCATAACCTCTTCTCTCTTTTTTATTTTTATTTTAATTTGTTGTCTAAAATTAGGGCAAAGCTAATAAAATACTAAGAGTTGGGTCTAAATATTTGAATAATTAACATCTATTATTTACCGATATTCTTATTTGTATAGTGAATTGGAGCTTAAAAAATTTATTAATTAGATAAACAATATGTACTCTCTTTTTTTTTTCCACATATCTTTAACCCTCTTCCACTCTATGCACAAACATAAATTAAATAACACAAATAAAATTTGCATAATTATGTATATTTGAAAAATAATTTATTCTCTTTTTATCCTTTATATTTTTCCAAATACACATGATTGTATAATTAATTGTATATATATTGTTATAAATTAAATAATTTCACCCTTTAAAATTAGTGTGAAGGGGATTTGATCAATTGCCTTCTTGTTGTTTTCAATACAAAATTCAAACCAACTAAACTATTTCCTTGAAGGAGTAATTGATACAACTGAAATATGAATGCTATGATACACATCACCAATTTAGTTATATTATACACATATATATAATTAATATTTATTTAGTAATTTTTTGAGGATTCGCATAAAAATATCAAAACTGAGGACATAAAAGTCATTTCGAGATTAATATATCTGAGTCAATTACAGAGTTCCAGGTTGGGAGAGTTAAGAGGCTGACAGCCAAATGAGTCTCTTGAATGAGCAGAGAAGCATTCGAGATTCGAGAATAGAAGCTTATTCATTTAATTCTTCATATATATTATAATGTCTTTGTATATTATTATTTTGGTAACTCGTTTCTTTATATATTTATTATTACTTCAATTAATATAACCAATATAATGATGTAAACCCACATGGGAAAGATTGCTTTGTGGCACACATTAAGGGATTTTTTTTAAAACAATTTATATTTATCAGCATAGAAACCTCCTCAATACGTTGAAATTTCAACAATATTTAGCTATTTCTTCCTTGGGTTTCAAATTCTAGATTTTTGTTACTATATATAATATATTTTTAATCTTTTGTCTTTAGGGTTGAAAATCAAATGGTATAAGTCATATCTCTAATTAGGTCAGAGAAATCTAAATTAATATGGATATAATAAATATTAATCAAAAACCTAGATTTTACCGAGTTTAATAAGATAATGATTTCGGATAGAGAATATTGATATTAAATTATTCATGTATGCTATAATCAATCACACCTAAAGAAAAAAAAAGATTTTATTTAGATGTTTGATTTTGAGTTTTACTTTTTTTTAAATGAATAAATTCAACAATGGAGGAAGTATCAAAACAAAACCAAAAAGTATAATTAAGTCGACAATTTTGGACTTGCTTTATCTTTTGCTAAACAGGCCCCATTTTACTACTTATATATCCTTTTACAGTTTTCACAATAATTTGTTACCATTTATTGTCCAAAATTTTACCAAAAAAACTTGTTAAGAGTCAGGAAAAAACCACTTTTTCTTAAAATTTATAAAAAAGAAAAATAGGGTATTAAGAAAAAATCACTACTTTTAAGGGAAAGGTGATAGTTAAAGCATGAATAAATTCGAAATTGACTATAAACTAAACATATCATGTCTCATATTGGATACCATAAAATATAATTTCACCAAGTAGATTAAAAATTATTATGCTTAATTAGCAAATTACTAGATACCTTTGTTTATTATGTATTTTGAAGATGCATGGTAACATATCATATTCATAGTCGGATACATTGTAACTTATATTTAGGTGTGGAGAATTGAAAATTAAAACAAAAACCCAAAAAAAAAAAAAATTTGCCACGTGGCAGAAGCCATGGAGGTAGAAAGTATGTACCAATTGAGTGCTGCTTGGAGTTCAAAAAAAGATAAAACAAAGGAATGGAGAGACTGAGAAGTAAAGAAATCTAAAAGGAAAACTAGAAGGTGCATTTTAAGGAAAAATATATATAAAATAAATAAAATAAATGAAATTAATATTAATGGCAAAGTTGTATGGTGGCAGATAGAACATTGAAGGAGTGTAATAAAAGGGTGCATGTTCAGTTGGGTAGGTCTCAGTTTTTATAGTGCTTTCAATTTCAACTCTTCTTCTTTTTCTTCTTGTTATTGTTTCTTTTGCTTTGGTGTATGTAAAAGTTCATATTCAATATATAAGGTTTCCGTTATAAATAAGATGTGAAGAAGTTCTTGATGTATTCAATTCCGAAAAATAATTTTAAAAAACACTTTCTAAGGTGTGAATCCAATGCAGTGCAGGCAATGATGATACATATATCTTGAAGTTAATTAGCCTTCACCAACCTTCTCTTCTCACCATTAATGAAAAAGATAGAGTAAAAAGAGTCATTTTCATTCATTCATTTTCTTTCTTTCTTTCTTTTTGGTTTGTGTGGGTATTTGTTATTTGTAATATATATCAAGAAACAAAAAAAAAAAGTCAGATTTTGTTATTTTTATGCTTCCTCTTTGTTTTTGCTAGTAATGGTTTGATAGCTCTTCATTTTTATTATTTCTTGGCACTGAATGAAACATGGATCCTTCTTTAAGGAACAAGAGAGGGTTTCAAGCTTTTGTTATTCCTCTCTTTCTTTCTTTCCTTTTTTCCCATAATTTTGCTTTTGTTTCTGCTCTCAATTACACCAAATATAGTCAACAAGTCAGTAGCTTGAGATTCAACAGAATCCAAAAGCACTTGAACAAGATTAACAAACCTCCTGTCTTCACCATAGAGGTACTCACTTTTCTTTTTCTTCTTCTATTAAATTTCTCATATTCACATGGGCCGGAGTCAAAATTTCAAAGGAGGCTTCGACATCTTTTGGTCTAAGAAAGCCTCCGCCCCGCTTGTTCAATTGAGATTCGAGAAATTTTTCTTACTTATTTTGATTCTTGTGTTTGATTTTTCAGAGTCCAGATGGAGATATCATAGATTGTGTTCATAAAAGAAAACAACCAGCTTTAGATCATCCTCTTTTAAAAAATCACAAGATCCAGGTACAAATTTAAAGGCCATTTTTTTGTTGTTGTTGTTTATTAAACTTAATTAATAATTGTTAATTAGGGTTTTATTTTTTAGAGAGTGCCATCAGAAATGCCAAAGATGAAAGTATTGAAAGAGGATGATGATGAGGCATCATCAAAGAGAAATTATGAACAAGTAAATATAGAAGGTGCATGGCAAATGTGGCATAGAAATGGAACAAGGTGTCCAAAGGGGACTGTTCCCATACGTCGCAGCACCGCTGATGATGTGTTCAGAGCCAAGTCTTTGTTTGACTTTGGCAAGAAACGACGTCGGATTCCTCTTACTCGACGTGCCGATGCGCCGGATGTAGTCGGTGCAGGCAATGGTCATGAAGTAGGCTATCTTCCCCCCCTTCTCTTCAAAATTCTTCATCTATGTGCATGATTTTTTTTAATCATATGATATCAGTTGTCACATTATCATCATCATCATCATCATCAACAAATAATTATCATCGTATCTTTCTTCATAATTTTCAAGAATCATAATTAAAAAACTTGATATTATTATTTAAATTTAAAATTTACATATTAATGTTAATGATTTCGATAGTCATATTATAGGAGCTTGCAATGAAAAAAATCTAAGTGATATAATAGATTTTTTAGGTATTAATTTTCTTTGTATATCTTAAGGAAAGATTGTTAACAAAAAGATTTAAAATTATATAACCTAATTTCTTTTGAATAAAATATACATAACCCTTTTTTCCTGAAAAATGAATTAGCTAGAAAAGTTCTTTTCATTTTAATGAATCAAGAATCTGAAAGTAAATTCAAGCCATTGATTATTCTTTTGATCAAGTCAATGGACCCTACAGATTTAATTTCTAGGGTTGTATTTAATTACACTGTCGACGCTAAAGGAATCAGCAAAATTGATATTTGATTGGGAATTGTGTTTGATTTTTAATTTATTTCACTCAAATTTTTTATTAATTTTTTATTTGCCCTCAATAAGAGTCTAATTGAAAGTGCATGTTAATAGCATGCGATCGCTTACACTGGAACATCACAAGAAGTTTACGGGGCAAGGGCTACAGTGAACGTATGGGACCCATCAATCGAAGTGGTCAACGAGTTTAGTCTCTCACAGATTTGGGTTCTTTCGGGATCATTCGACGGTTCAGATCTCAACAGCATAGAAGCTGGATGGCAGGTACTTCTTCCATTTCCTGTCCTCGCATGCACGCTATCCAACACTCCTTTTTTTTTTTTTACAAAAAATAATTATTTAATCACTTTATTAATTTCATAAATCTTGGAACTAGTAAACACTATTGCCATCAAGTTACAAGATTTTACTTCAAGATCCTTGATATGATTAATTCTGAATTTACTTATTATTATTTAAATGATTAATTGAACTATTTATTTCTCTTTAAGAAATATTTAAAACTTTCTAAAGTTGTGATAATTATACTAGTCAGGTCAGTCCGGAGCTTTATGGTGACACCAGGCCAAGATTGTTTACTTATTGGACGGTATAAAATCTCTCTCTCTCCCTCTTAATCTTGCCTAATTTTCGAGTTAGTCATCTAATAATTATATAGAGTGGACAAATATTAACCTAACTGGTCCATTCTAATTTTTAGACCGATTTTATTATATATACAAAATCAAATTCGGTTTGGTTTTTCATAAACCGATCCAAAATTTAGTTTGTTTTTCACAAACGATCTAAAATTTAATTAGATCGGTTTCAATTCAATGATGACATGTGATCTTCTTATTGATTTTTAAGAAAATTCATGTAATCTCACCCACAAAAATAGCACATCTCATTCCTCATACTATAAAAATAAAAATGCATGTGTTAAAATGATACAATGATAGGGTTTTAGGGATTATGGTGTAAAATATGTACAAAAATATTGAGTAAAACAATAAAATTTTAAAATTATAGAGGTTAATTTTTTTTTTCCTTTTAAAAATAAACTGAGGATCCAAACCGATAATTTAGCTCTATTTAATTTGAAAAGAAAATAACTAGATCGATTTAAGCTCAATTCAAACCAACATCATTAAATTTATATGTATTTTAAGCTAAATCCATCCAAACCGAATTTACACACCCCTAATTAATTAGTTTAATTGAGGAGAATTTATTATTAATTTTAAATGAGCATATGCATGGGTCAGGTTAATGATTTTTTTTTTTTTTTTGCCTGTTAGAAAAGAAAAAGAATTAAATGAAGCATGAAATAATGGTGGCGTAAGAGGTGCTCAAAGTCAAACATCATCTAGGGATCTATATAGGTTTCAATGACATCATATGTTTTAACCATATGGTTGTTATTGGTAATAATATTGTTACAAATAATTAAAAAAAAAAGTGTCAATAATGAAAATTAAGGATAAATTAATAGTTTTCCAGTGATTATCAACTCTTAATATTTTAAAATATATAATAATTCAATTATACAACTTGAGTTTTATGATATTACAAATAATTTAGAATCATTATCACATCATTATTATGGATATTTTGTTTGAGCAATTTGGTAGGTGACATTTAATGAGATAATTCAGTTTCTTTTACGGAATGGTCGGTATAATTAGTATGTATGTATTTTCATTGAATAATTTTAAATTAAATCAAATCAAATAAAAATATTTTCTTATTAAGTAAGAGGCTATTGGGATCATAAGAATTTGATAAGTTTCATATTAATGGTCGGTATGTGTACAACTCTTCTCATTTGTCCGGATTTAGGACTAGTTATGAATAATTAATTACAATGATATTTTTATATAAAAATTTTGAAATGCAGTAAAATTTTATACCGATGAAAAATATACTTTGTGTTAATTTATGGGGTTTAATTAAACAAGTAGAAGTGATCATAGAAAGAGTTGACACAAACGGTCGGTTGAGATCCCGAAATTTGATCCAAAATTATAACCCTAAATTAAGAAAAATTTCAATATTTAATATATAAAAATATGACTCACATTTTTTTACCCTTTAAATTTTTGACAGAGTGATTCATATCAAGCTACAGGATGCTACAATCTTCTGTGTGCTGGATTCATACAAACAAATAGTAGAATAGCCATTGGTGCTGCCATTTCTCCTGTATCAACATATGCCAGCAACCAATTTGACATTACAATCCTCATTTGGAAGGTAACATCATAATCACACATCATCCTTTTTTTCATACAATACATTCATATAATTAATGATTTTGGATTCGGTGTTGAATTGTGTTAAACTTTCATAATTTTCGATCAAAACATGCTTTAATAGTAATGTGCGATTTAGTTATGTTTAAATTAATATCCAATACAATAATGATATATGTATTGAATGACTATTCATTCAATACAGAATCACTGTGATTTTAAATTAAAATTTTAATTTAATTAAATAACTTATTATACACATAACATTTCCTGATTGATTTAAAATTAGAATTATGTACTCATTTTGTACTCATGGAGTGCATCTATTACTACTCTATCCAATAACTACCAATCATGGATTCACTTACATTTAAATTATTATCCAATAACAACCAATTATAATTTATAAAAAAATTTAGTACAATACTCAGTTCAACACCGAATTCAAATCCATAATTAATTGATATTATAAAGATAAATTAATATTTCAGCCCCCTCAGCTAACGAATTGTTGATTTAAATCAGGAAAATAGTAAAAATTTTCTGATATTTAGTGAAACTAATCGAAATCTCTCTCATCTGTGAATGAATAACATCATGTTTCATTTCATTCAATGTGTGTACATCTTGATGTGATTAATTAGGATCCAAAACTGGGAAATTGGTGGATGGGATTTGGTGAAAACATGCTGGTAGGGTACTGGCCAGCCGAGCTGTTCACACACTTAGCAGATCATGCAACAATGGTGGAGTGGGGAGGCGAAGTGGTTAACTCAAGGTCCAATGGTGAACACACATCAACCCAAATGGGTTCAGGCCATTTTGCTGAAGATGGGTTCGGAAAAGCTAGCTATTTCAGGAACCTCGAAATTGTTGATTCTGATAACAACCTCAGCTCTGCTCAGGACATTTCAATTCTAGCTGAGAACACAAATTGTTACAACATCAAAAGCTCCTATAACAATGAATGGGGCACTCATTTTTACTATGGTGGCCCTGGAAGAAATCCACAATGCCCATGATCATCATCATCATCAAAACGATATCGTTTTGATAGTGATTTTGTCTCGGATATTTCATGTTTAATCTCCATATCATTAATCTTCTTTTATTGTGTAATTATGAAAAACAAATACTGTGTATTTCCATAATTGTTTTTGCCACACTATATTTTTTGTTGGGTAGGTATGAAGAAGAAATGTGTATTATTATTCATTAAATAAGACAAGTTATTACAAGAGTAATGTGCATAAACAGACATGAGAATAGGCCATGATTTGGATAAGGCTTGTAGGCCAATTTGGATCTAATTGTAGCATCATTTACTAATTCCTTAGATCCTCTTGATGAATGCTAAGAAATAATGACTTTATTAAGTTTCAGTGAGACAACAATATCACATTATTGAACAACAGTCGCTATCACCATGCATATCATGTAATGATTTTAATGTTTGTCATGTCATCACTTGCGTTAATACTTTTTTTTTGAATCGTTGGAAATTCTACCGTCAAATTATCCCTTTCGGACTTAATTAAGCGGAGTACATAAAACTCCGACTGTCTCAGATTCTTACAAGAAATGCACTCCCTAGATTTGAATTCAAGACCTGAAAAACAGATCATGAACTTTATACCACCAAATCACGCCACTTGAGGATCACTTGTGTGAATGCCAATTTCCGAAGGATACCTTTTATCATATTAAGTTTCATGAGAAAAAGTTCATCTTCGATGAGTTATCAGAGAAAAATATATTTCAGACGTAGAAGCCGTCGCAAATAGAATTAAGTCTCATCGGAAATAATCGGGAGAAATCAAATAATTGCATATTTTCAACAGCACTTTACCCTTGATAATGGTAACATAATTTGTTAGAGATGTTCTTTATTTATTCTTATTAAATTCTTTATTTGCCCTAATATTAGTTTTATAATTTTTTTTTTTAATAATTTCTTATAAATATGATAAAATCTTAAGCTAAATAATGAATAATATATAACGAAAACACATAACTATCAAAATATGATAACACATAATATACCCTAAATGTAAAAATTATAGAATTCATATTTTTGGGTAATAGTATCAATCAAAATACAACAAAATCTCTTTCTTACATATAGTAACTTTTGGAGTCAATAGTATGCAAGTATGAAATGGAATGTACTCATAAGTATGTAAGGAAACAAACAAAACTAACACACAAATTAAACCCTAAATTGTTGATCAGCAATGAAATTACAGTATTTCACATTCCTATATTAAACCCTAGATCATGCAAAATATTAAATCACATGCTCTAGAATCGAAGATAGTTCAAATATGTAAGGTTAATTACAAGCACGACGTTCTAGAACAATGTCCAAAACAAAACAAAAAAAGGTAAAATCCTTCTTGCAGATGAGAAGAGAGGCAAGGAAATAAATGGAATCGGAATAACGCTTTGGTAATACATATATTAATTATATAACATTTTCTTATAGTGATAACTCAACACCGCTCAATCTCGAGTCTTTCTTCACGAGTTTCCTTTTCTCTGAAAAGGGCTTGGAATGGAGGTAGGTTGGGGTTCTTATGGACCTTCAGTCATCACCTATTTTCTTCACATTGGCAACAAAACAAGAAGAGGATTAATGAAAGGTAAAGATATTAGTTCATAGTTTTGACAAAACCTTCTCGCAGATGAGAAGAGAGGCAAGGAAATAAATGGACTCGGAATAACGCTTTGGTAATACATATATTAATTATATAACATTTTCTTATAGTGATAACTCAACACCGCTCAATCTCGAGTCTTTCTTCACGAGTTTCCTTTTCTCTGAAAAGGGCTTGGAATGGAGGTAGGTTGGGGTTCTTATGGACCTTCAGTCATCACCTATTTTCTTCACATTGGCAACAAAACAAGAAGAGGATTAATGAAAGGTAAAGATATTAGTTCATAGTTTTGACAAAACCTTCTCGCAGATGAGAAGAGAGGCAAGGAAATAAATGGAATGGAATCGGAGTAACGCATTGGTAATACATATATTCATTATATAACATTTTCTTATAGTGATAACTCAACACCGCTCAATCTCGAGTCTTTCTTCACGAGTTTCCTTTTCTCTGAAAAGGGCTTGGAATGGAGGTAGGTTGGGGTTCTTATGGACCTTCAGTCATCACCTATTTTCTTCACATTGGCAACAAAACAAGAAGAGGATTAATGAAAGGTAAAGATATTAGTTCATAGTTTTGACAAAACCTTCTCGCAGATGAGAAGAGAGGCAAGGAAATAAATGGAATCGGAGTAACGCATTGGTAATACATATATTCATTATATAACATTTTCTTATAGTGATAACTCAACACCGTTCAATCTCGAGTCTTTCTTCACGAGTTTCCTTTTCTCTGAAAAGGGCTTGGAATGGAGGTAGGTTGGGGTTCTTATGGACCTTCAGTCCTCACCTATTTTCTTCACATTGGCAACAAAACAAGAAGAGGATTAATGAAAGGTAAAGATATTAGTTCATAGTTTTGACAAAACCTTCTCGCAGATGAGAAGAGAGGCAAGGAAATAAATGGAATCGGAGTAACGCATTGGTAATACATATATTCATTATATAACATTTTCTTATAGTGATAACTCAACACCGCTCAATCTCGAGTCTTTCTTCACGAGTTTCCTTTTCTCTGAAAAGGGCTTGGAATGGAGGTAGGTTGGTGTTCTTATGGACCTTCAGTCATCACCTATTTTCTTCACATTGGCAACAAAACAAGAAGAGGATTAATGAAAGGTAAAGATATTAGTTCATAGTTTTGACAAAACCTTCTCGCAGATGAGAAGAGAGGCAAGGAAATAAATGGAATCGGAGTAACGCATTGGTAATACATATATTCATTATATAACATTTTCTTATAGTGATAACTCAACACCGCTCAATCTCGAGTCTTTCTTCACGAGTTTCCTTTTCTCTGAAAAGGGCTTGGAATGGAGGTAGGTTGGGGTTCTTATGGACCTTCAGTCCTCACCTATTTTCTTCACATTGGCAACAAAACAAGAAGAGGATTAATGAAAGGTAAATATATTAGTTCATAGTTTTGACAAAACCTTCTTGCAGATGAGAAGAGAGGCAAGGAAATAAATGGAATCAGAGTAACGCTTTGGTAATACATATATTAATTATATAATATTTTCTTATAGTGATAACTCAACACCGCTCAATCTCGAGTCTTTCTTCACAAGTTTCCTTTTCTCTGAAAAGGGCTTGGAATGGAAGTAGATTGGGGTTCTTAGGGACCTTCAGTCCTCACCTTATGGGGTTTGATTAATATTTCTTTGTATTTTTACCTTGGAGTTGGTGGAATGATCTACGACGATAGGAAGTTTTTAATATTTGCTTTAGGGAGTGTTTGGTAAGAGTGCTTTATGAGGGTCGTCAAAGGGGTAAGTGCTCAAAGTACAATTAAAACTCATCGATGGAGACGGAAGAGTTGATTCGTAAGTGTAGCTCTATTTCGCTAAAGGAATAGGAAGAGGATAAAATAATCTTTGTGGGGGAGATGGAAACCAGATGCGAACGGATGGCAGCACTGTGCTTGGTGGGTAAGGTCATTCTCACAAGAAGGGTGAAGATGGAAGGTTTTAAAGCTGCAGTGCAACTAATCTGGAAAACTATTAGGGAAGTCAGAATTGAAAGTCTGGGTGAGAGTACGTTTATGTTTAAGTTTTCATCTGAGGCAAATAAACATATGGTGCTTGTAGGAGGGCCTTGGCATTTTGACAGAGCACTGATTGTTCTGGTTGAGCCATCAGACATAGGGGATATTAGAAAATAGTCATTCACACATGCTTCTTTCTGGGTCTAAATTCACAACATACCCATTATATGTATGAATAGAGATACCGTCCACTTGCTTGAGGGGAAATTGGTATTGTGGAGGAGGTGGACACAGATATGGAAGAGGAGCGCATTGAAAAATTTGTAAGAGTTAGAGTTTCGGTGAATATTACAAAGCCTCTGAAGAAGATGATTATCTTGAAGCAGGAAGAAGAAGGTAATGTTATATTACCAATCCTGTATGAAAGGTTACCATACTTTTATTTCATATGTGGACTTTTGGGCCACCAGTATCGGGAATGCTTAGAGTTTAAATCTCAACCAGGGCCGGTCCTGAATTTTTGGGTGCCCGGTGCGAAAGCTCAAAATGGGCCCTTTTTCATTACGAAAACTTATGTTTTTAAAAAATAATATTTAACGAGGGCTGAAACCCAAGCGAAGCTGGGGGCTAGGCCCTCACGCCCAAATTATATTACTTGAGAAAATATATAAATGGGGACATAATACCTAAACCCCGACAATTTAGTGCCCCCTAATTTTTGGGCCCTGGACAGTCGCCCATGTGGCTCCTGCCCAGGGCCGGCCCTGATCTCAACCTAGGGAGGAATTCCTGTATGGAGTATGGATGAGAGCTGTTACTCAAGCTGAAAAGAAAAAATGAACCGTGGAAAAGACAGATGGAATAGAGATCAAGATAAATCTGGGCAGGAAACAGCAGATCATGGAAGAATAACGAACCCCCAACTGAAGATTAATCAAGAAGATCCCCCGGAGATTATCGGATCTGGGTCAGTACTCAGACAAGAAAAGGAAATCAAATCTACAATAGAGGGAGACAACGCGGCAGAGGCAGGTGATGAATCGCTCTGCGATAAAGGTCTAGGCCTGTGCAAACAGAGTCTAGGAATGGACAGCCATTGTGTCCTTGCTGGTAAGGAACAAGAACCAAAAATACTGAGCTTTATGGCGGGAAAGAAAAAGGAGCGGGAGGTATAAAAAACCCTATTGGGCTGCGAAAGCCCAAACAAGGATAGAGAAGGAAGCCCAGTCCAACACAAAGATAAAACTGGAAAAAGGAAAGGGGACGATGGGCCTTCACATGAACGAGCAAATTCAGACTCAAAGAAGAAGCGACAGTAGAAATCTCAGGCTAGAAATCACAGTGTAAAAGAAAACATCAAGGTGGAGGCTAAAGCTCTCAAGAGATTGTGCAATATCAGGGAAAGTGTATGTATGGGAAAGAAGAAGGCAATGATGGTTAGCCCAGTGAAGCTAATCTCAAATCAGGTGATTTGGAACTCCCCAATGGCAGATTTCAATCTGAGTGGGAAAACGACCGAAGAGATGAAATTGAGACATCAACATCTTGCATGGAAGATTTAACGATGGAGGTTGGGTGCCACCCCGGCGACAGCAATGAAAATCATTAGTTGGAACGTTCGGGGTTTGGGGAATAACCGGACATTTCGAGCTCTTCAAAAAATTCTCCAACTGTAAAGGCCTCAACTTGTATTTCTTTGTGAAACTAAGTTGATATTTAAGCAGATCACATTCGTAAGCAGAAAATTAGGTTTTAATACTTATTTTGTAGTGAATAGAAGTGGAAGAGGAGGGGGTTTTGCAATGTTGTGGAATCTTGAAATAGAGGTGAAGATAAAGTCGTACAACAAACACCATATCAATGCAGAAGCTCAGTCTGAGAAAGGACTAAGCTTGAGATTAACAGGGGTGTATGGATGCCCTGAGGCTGCGATAAAGAGATATATGTGGACTTTGCTGAGACGTTTGGTTAGTATTTTTTCAACCCCATGGATTTGTTTTGGTGACTTTAATAAAATTCTTCACACATATGAGAAGTCTGGGGGGAATACTCGAAGTATTGGAATGATCACTGATTTTAGGGAAGTTATTGATGAATGCGGCTTAATAAATTTGGAAAGCAGAGGGTACCCTTATATATGGTCCAATAGGCGGTTCGGGCATCAGTTGGTTGAAGAAAAATTGGAAAGATTCTTGTGTAGTATGGATTGTGTAGCGGTTTTATGGCGAAAATCCGGTAACGCAGCGGAAACGTGGAAAATCAAAATTTTCCTATTTCAATAATTTTTCTTGGATCAATTAAATAAACTTATTTATTTAATTACCCAATACTTAAAACTGAAATTTTACACAAGAAACCAAATTTCTTGGTAATTGATGAATTGGCACAAAACTTTACAAATTGATCATTTTAGTCCTTAAATTGTCAAATACAATTTTGGATGATTCTAAATCAATTCTAAAATGATTTCCAACATGTCCAACACATCAAAATCAGATTGCAACAAAATCCCAAAAAAAATCATAATTGCCGAACACACCCTCAATTTTTCAATTTTTACAATTTGATCCATTTTTGTTCAAAACATATCAAGATCAAATCCAATCAACTCAAAAATTAATATGCATAATATACATACCATAATATATCACATATATGAAAATCCCTAAATTTGGAAAGGGTTAAGAACCCTAATTTTATAATTTCTTCAAATTGATAAATTTTACCAAATCAATTAAATCCAACACTTTAATTCAAACTTTACCACACCAAACAAGTCTCACCATCATGAAACAACTCAAGAACAATTATAGGTCATCAATGAGTGGTTTAGCAACTCTAGAATGACAACTTGATTATCAAATAATCAAAAGAGAGCTTATGAAACCATTTCAAGCTCACTTAAAAACCATACATGCTTTCATCTTTCAAACAAGTTCTTAACCAATAAAACACAAACTAAAAGTGTATAGACAACATCCTAGCAACACATATCTAAGCTAAGCATGATAGAAATATTTTCTTAGTTGAAAAGTTTAAAGAAAAACTTACAAAATCAAAGATTTCCAAGCCTGTTCTTTTTGGTTCTTCAACTTTGCTCTCAACTTTTTTGTATTTGGTTTTGGTAACTTCTTAATCTTAACCTAATGAAAATGAAACAAAATAATATATACTCCCCAAAATTTCCCTTGGCCGAAAATTGGAAGAAAAATATTTTTATCTAGATAATTTTGTTTCATTTAAAGTTTGTTTTATCAACTTACAATTTTGATCATTACACAATTTAATGATTTTCTAGAAGTCAAATAAAGTAACTCAAGGCATCTAAAAAAATATCAAAACTTAAGATATTTATATTTTTAATTAATTTAATTATTTAATAATTAAATAATTATTTAAATACAAATATTTTAAATATATGTATTATATTTACTTTAAATATCAAAATACATATATATTTATGATATATGTCAAATATCACAATTTGAAATTTAATTAATGTGTATTTAATAAAATCTAGAATTAAATATAAATACACAATAATTAGAAAATGATCATTAGGTCCCTTCACATGTATATTTCGTTTAACCTTTAAACGACTTATAAATAATAAGTATTATTCATAAAAATTGCCCTAGTGCTCTACGAGTATATCTCACTAGTGAGACTCTCTAGATTCAGGCAAATCCAATTTCGTGTCCATAATTTACCCACATGTAAATTATGACGACCACAGATAAACTGACAGTGGTTGTCCTAAATAATAATGATAATATGTCATTTCTTGGAAATGATATTCCCATAAAACAATCGGTGAAAGCTTGCCTTTCATAGAAATTCTCCTTAGAATTCTTGGGAGTAACAACCTTTATTCTAGGAATAAAGATCTACTGGGATAGATTTAGAGTTGTTAACACTCTCTAAAAAAATTGTACATTGAAAAATGTACGTGACCTGGTGTCTCATACGCTTTGAGCATATGGATTCACAAACAGGCCAATCCGAGTGATAGTCACTGGATTGAAGTTAAGAACATCCGTTAGTATCTTGGAGAACTAAGGATGCTGTCTTAATCTGTGGAGATGGAGAACTTGAAGTGACTGGGATCACTGTAGCAAGTTTCCCATAACCGATAAAAACGGTACTATAAAGTTTGTATAACCGTACAGTAAGCTGGAAATCTTCCAAGCAAGATTCTGTTACCGAATAAACAACAAATGCGGGTTATTGCAGCAGCTGAGGCAGCAATAGAAACCTTCTGGGTCGATAATTAAATCTAATTAGATTAGATATAATTCCGTTAGCAGCTGAGCTAGGCTTGAGCACAGACTAAAGAATAAATGGTCTCATCAACGATCTAGATAATTCGATATTCATCTGATTCGTTCGGATCATACATCGTAGCGATGTGATGATCGAATAAATCGCATCAGATGATAATCATGAAAATCCGCCGACGAAAGCTTTTCTCAGCAATTGAGCCAAACCGTACATAGTTCGGGTGTTAGACACTCGAGTGACTGGCTATAGGCCAAGTGGGAGATTGTTGGACAATTATGAATCATAGCGTCATTATTTGTACAGATCACGGTGTTGTTGTACAAATTAACTATGTGACAAAAGAGATTGCACTCTTATCATTTGTGATTAGATCACCAAGATATATAAATGATGAGAGGTCCTTATGATTAGTGCCTGGATTGAGAATGATATGAGACAGTATCAATCCACAAAGGCAGAATCATTAAATATCCCTAGTCAGAGTATTATCGAGATTTGACATCGATGAATACGTAAAAGACTAGTATTACACTTGTGCGCGTTGTGAGGGCAAAACGGCATAGTTCTCGTATATTTGGGTATATGATACTCATGCAAGTGTAATAGGAGGTTGTGTTTCACCGATGGTACGGGAAACAGCTTCGCTCTGGATAGACCCCCTTCGGAATTCCATTGGTAGTATGACTACGTGTCTATGGAAGTCCGAAATCAGAGTAGGTGTATTTGGTCTTAACCTGAGACTTGCACCGCTAATACATACGACAATTTATATACTTTGGTTGAGGTCGTCCAGGGCTTTAACCGGTTCCTGTGTACGCCAATTCTGGGTATGTCGAGAATCGTAGTGTGTTGGGTGTGATGTCAAGACGGAAGTGTCACTTCAGTCATATGGAGTTGATGATCACGCAGGGATACATAACTCTTTCTCTATATAAGGTTGCAACCGTCGGGATAATATGACTTGGTCATGATTATCCGATTATTAAAGAGACTAGTTGCTCGTTATTCGATATATGCTTCGTACGGGGCAGACACTGTACCAGCCCCAGGCATTGCATGTGATCATCCGATACTGGACAGAAATACGCAATACTACGGTATACTACGCTTGATATAGATCCTTATTCCTGTAAGGATATTTCCGGAGAATTGGGTAGGCATGGTGCTTTGCTAGAAGCCAACCTTGTCTAGTAAATCGGTAAAACGTAGTACTTGGTACTTGCGTGTTCGGATAGTCCGATGACCGATTTGACTGCCAACATATCCGGGGATCTCATGGGTCGCTTCCCAAAGATTCACCGATGACGTATGACTCGCACTTTTATATTAATCTGGGATTAATAAGATGAGAGAGAAAATTAATCTGGGATTAACTGCGGAGATATTTTATCTGGGATAAAATATCAATTAAAGAGAGATAACAATTAATTTGGAATTAATCGAAGAATTAATATATTGGATATATTAAACGAAATTAGATTTCGACGCGAATTAAAATTAGATTTTAATTCGGGCGAACGAATTAATTTAGAATTAATTCGTAAGCGACGTGAATAATAATTATGATTGGCATGATTATTTAAATTAAATTAGATTTAATTGCGACGCAACGAAAAATTCGTTAATTTGGAATTAGCGAACCCGAGCCCGAAATTATTTGCGAGCGCATTCGTATTTCGAATTCGAGTGCGGCAAATCAAATCAAGCGTCAAATCGCTAGTAGCATCTAGCGTCACATCATTCGTTAATCAAGTGATTGATGTCTTTCACTTTGAGTGATTGACGCAAGTCACTATTCATGATTGATGGAAGTGATGTGAGTGGTTGGTGCCATTAAAGCTTTAATGGTTTGCTTTTTGAAAGCAAAAAAAAATTCAAATGAAATGAATTTGAAATTCAAATTAGTGTATAAGATACACAAATTTCACAAACCAAACCAATCTCTCTCACTTCATCTCTTTCTCTCTTCACGCCCAAATGGGCTAAATTTTCTGTTTTTTTGGTTTCCAAACCGTGAGCAGTGAGGGAAGCAAGAGTGTGGTTTTGTGGCAAAATCACAAGTGCTAGCACACTTACGAGACATGCGAAGGTGATAGGGAAGCTCACCCATGAGCCGGGAACCGTTCGACGAAGCTTGGAGCTTGACGAAGGACCAAAAACGAAGTCAAAACAGTGAGGAAAATCTGCACTGCAGTTCACGCCAAAACCAGTGCGTTTTTGGAGTTTTGTTGCCTCCGCGTCGCTCAACCGATCGATGTAAGTATTCCACAACTTCCTCGATTTGTATTCGCACTTATTTCATGTCTTGTATTCGATCCTTGGG
The DNA here is from genome assembly GCA_019454045.1 of Zanthoxylum bungeanum. Taxonomy (NCBI): domain Eukaryota; kingdom Viridiplantae; phylum Streptophyta; class Magnoliopsida; order Sapindales; family Rutaceae; genus Zanthoxylum; species Zanthoxylum bungeanum. Next base: position 16,692 of record SKCR01044803.1, on the reverse strand, counting down.
ACCTAGAAAAACCCAACACATACAAGCGCGTACAGAGTCCATCACCTATTTTTGAATAATTATGGAATAACACCATTCGATCAGAATCCTAACCGGTACTTCTAATTGGAACTTGTAAGAAGATTTCATAAATTGGAAACTCACAGGTCAGACATATCACTTAGCACATTTCATATACATCAAATATTGAAAAATGATTCATACATCGAGAAATACTATTATCAAAGTACACATCAATAACATAATTCTAATTTACTATTTATATATATTCACTCATAACACAAGATTTTGTGCATACTTATACCAAATCACCCAAGCCCGTGGTTATAACCAACCCAAATCATGGTATTTGATACGACTAAATATATGCATATATTTCATATGAAGACAAAAAAGCAAAAAAAAAAAAAAAACTATACATAAAGTATTCATTGCGTGGATTACTTACATGGCCTCATGAACACTCCCGATCCTAGTCAATTTTTTTCAAAACAAACGATGAAAAATAAAATAGAATCGTCGTTACGCGGAATTCCCCACTTAGCTATAACAAACTTATAGACCTATCCAGAATACTCAATTCAATTTCGATTCCAACGAATTCAGTTTCGTTACTCACTTTCCGACCAAAAACCCAAAAATTCTTCGAAAAGTCCAAAATCATTTCAAACGGATCCGGGACCTTTCAGATCTATCATGTTCCTCCCAAAACCAGTCAAATACATCTAATACATCATAACATATCATTGCAGGACTATCAGATAACTTAAATTCTTAAATTATGTATTTTTGAAAAATCTTTCGCAAAAGCTTTTGAAACGCAACAGAATGATCTTGATCCCTCTGTAGACACTGTATTTTTATGCATAACCCGATGATAAGTCTGTTGGAGTTGGTGTTTCGAGCGCTAATCCAAACAATGTATGTACGATATTTTATTATTAGATAATAATATAATTGCATTTTCATTTCAATACTTTATTAATGGTAACTATGATTACATTATATTCTCTCAAAACATGCTGGATGAAATATATATTATTAGATATATATATATATATATTTCATCTGTATTTTGACTAAGAAGGAGTTCAAATTTGACTTTAACGTAATCTACAAAGTTATAGATCTCTGAATCTTGTTTCCAGTGCATATTGAATCACCAAAATCAGACATCGGATAAAAAAATTACGGCCAATTTATGGAGCATGCGCAAATCCCACAACTGCTAATGCACCATTCGAAAATTAAGACCAAAATCAATTAAGGCAATCCATGTACATCTAATACCCATTCCATATATGACTTATACATAATAAAGCCTTTATATAAAGTCTCATGTATGGCCTAAGCTCCAAAACCTAATGAATCTTCCAAATCCACCAAAATGATTCAAGTACACCAATCTGACCAAGCCAATTCTGGATCATATCATTCTCTCTCTCTTGAAAAGAATTCGTCCTCGAATCTGCACCTTGATCATAGATCGTAATGATAAAATCAATTGGACAACAATTCTGGAATAAAGAATAAGCATATGAAAGATAAGTGTCAATGTCAGGAAAATAAATATTTTCCATTCGCCTTACTTTCTCATTCTCTTTATCATACTCTCTTTAATTTCACTATCTGTCCCTCTGAGATTCCTAATTAAATTCACATTTTCAATCTCATTCACAACCAATCCCACATGCTCAAGACTCCCAAAACTCTCACAAATATTTATCAATGTGCTTCTCGACTCACTACTCTTATTTGGATGTTCAAAACTCTCAACATGGTCGGCTACACATGTAGTTTCACTATCAATATATTTAGCCACGCATTGAGCTTCGAATTTATCATCACCAGTAACAGTTAAGTCATCCACCTTATCAATAACAACAACCTCTGTATCACACTCATTCTTCACTACTTGCTCACTCATTACCATGCCAATTTTTTCTTCTTGTGCATGCACAACATCAATAACAAGTTTATTTTCTAAGCACTCGACAATTCTTTCTTTTCCTCTTTTCAACCCCACTTCTCCTATTCATTATTAATTTATATGTATAGGCTTGTTGTGGTGTTAAAAGAGAAAGAATCATTGAAATGGTCTATACATAATAGAAAACTTACTCAGACGATTAGATACCTTGTAGCTGCAGTCACCGACATCTAAACCCTTTGCTGTGATACCACATCTATAATATCCCATCGGAGGCAGGATGCTTCTGGCAGGAGACAGAAACACCCCATCTCACTGAGCCTTAAATCTAATGAAAAATGGACATGACGCACCCTAAAAACTGGACAATTTGAATCACAGTCTAGCACCAAAACATGACATGTAATAGATAACAAATATACAATAGCAGTTGTTTGTCAGATAACTTTTATTTTCGCACTATTCTTTACACTATTTAAACATAAAGTCTTTACATAACACGTACCTAAACATACCCAAAAATAGAATTCATGAAGCGTACCCAATACGAATCAAAAATCTTATACATAAACTTCTTCGAATGTTCAAACCTGAAATTACATACAAACTTACAAAAACTCAAAAACATCTTTTATGTAGGTTTCAAAATCTTCTTCCTATCAATCATACTCATCAATAAAAAACTGATCACATACACACACGTCCAACACGAATATTACAAAGTCATTCTCATCCACACAATAGAAACATAAAATATAAAACGAATCATATACAGTCAAATGACACACATTATCAGAAATAGAACATAAAACAAATTCTTTACAGACAATCGCATTCATTATCAAAAATGGAAAACATATTACAGATTCTTTATAGATAATCACATTCATTATAAGACACGTAAATCATACAACAAACTTCATATAGTCATCTCATACAACATCAGAATTCGAATTACATGGTAATCGTCTTCAAAATCTAACTGATACAGAAAAAATCTTTTCGAAATCAGAAGCTTCCAAAATTAGAATTATCAAAATAATCAGACATCAATTACCTGAATCACGCGTAAGGACCGTACAATGTCCAAACAAGACCATGTCGACAAATGGTAGTGAGTCAGCTAATTTTTGATTGTCAAGATACCAAAACGTGCGCCACAGAAGTTTCAGAAATCCATAAAAATGTCATACAAGCACCGTGGTGAATCACACATTAGATCATTTCCAACAAAATATATAAAACAAGTATCCGAATTCTTTTCACATAAACATTCAGGAAAAACATAAACCAAATTTATCATCGAAATCAAATTTTAAAATCCATATTTCACAAAATCGTAAGAGGCGTCCAGGAACCAAGTCAAGTAAACGAAAAGAAAATCAGACGTCCAGACTTTGTACAAAACATTACCATATCGACATAGGGTAACAGAACAATCGTAGTCAGATGGGGAGAGCCTATAAAACTTAGAATACACATTGTGGCGGAATCATCTTGTATCAAAAGTGTAGTCAATTTTTTTTTTTACAAATCTTTTTAAAACAGTTATGCACATCACTCACTCCAAAAGGTAAACAATCAAGGGCATCCATACACATATCAGGCTCATCACCAAACACGTATAAAACCCAACATCAATTAGCACGAACTCACAATTTGAAAACGTAAGTTGAACATAACTGGGAACGTAACTAAAATACTTAAACCGAAAACATTGTCGAAACATAAAACATGAGAATACACATAGGCTGTAAACATAGAAAACATAAACTGACATGTTTGCTAGCATATGCATACAAGCTCATACATAGTCCATTACTTATTTTAGAATAGGTATGGAATGAACACCGTCCGAATGAAATCCTAACCAGTACTTAAAATTTGAACTCGTAAGCAGATTTCATAAATTGGAAACTCACAGGTCAGACTTATCACCTAGCACATTTCAAATCCATCAAATATTGACAAATGACTCATACATCGAGGAACACTATTATCAAATTACACATCAATAACATAATTCTAACTTACTATTTATATCTATACACTCATAACATAAGATTTTGTGCATAATTATACCAAACCTGTGATTATAACTCACCCAAACTCATGGTGGTTGATACGACTAAACTTATGCATATATTTCCTATGGAGAAAAAGAAGCAAACAAACAAAATATACATCAAGTATTAATTGCATGGATTACTTATTTGGTCTCGTGAACACTCCGGATCCTCGTCAAATCTGTTAAAACAAACGGTGGAAAATGGTTAGAATTTTCATTGTGCAAAATTCCCCACTTAGCTATAACAAAATTCTAGACCTACCTGGAACACTCAATTCAAGTCTGATTCCAATGATTTCAGTTTCGTTACTTATAACATATTTTATACTATAAATTCATAACTTTAAATTCACTTTTCGACCAAAAATCTGAAAATCTTTCGAAAAGATCGAAATCATTTAAAATGGTTCTGAGACCTTTCGAATCTATCTTGTTCCTCTTGAAACCAGTCAAATACATCTAATAAATTGTAACATATCATTACAGGCTATCAAATAACTTAAATTCTCGAATTACGTGTTTTCGAAAAATATTCTGTAAAAACTTTCGAAACACTACAGAATGATCTTGGACCCTCCGAAACCAACCAAATAATATAATATTATCATAAATAACTCATATCTACCATTATAGTCATCAATGCATATATACGCATGAAATCCGATTTTATTGAAAACTCGCTAATCCTATCGGATCGATCCAATTCATTACGATTCCACACCTATTCTACCAATAGCACAAATTCGATATATTTTATCTTTAACCAACTCAATACATGCCAGTACATTACTCTACAACGGTACTGGAAGCATTCAAATATAAAACAAGAAACTTAAAAAATAGAAAATTTTACCGGGATGTCTTACCAAGATTTCGAGGGCATACGCATACTTCCAACGCTCCCACTGACGCATAGAAATCAATGGAATTCGAATCGGAGCTACTGTTAAAACAGAGGTTGCTGTTCACCATCTCTTTCTTTCTCTATTTGAGCGAAATCGAGCATCGATCAATAAAACCGACTCCATATTCTTGTAATACTCTCCAAGAGCCTCGGTTTGGGGGTGTATTGCATCACGAAACTAAGCGATGAGCCCGAATCGAAATGGTAACATGCTCAAGTTTCTCTCTTCACCGTGCCTCCTCCACGCCATTAAAGGGTGATCGCCAGCCACTAGAGGACGTATGATGGCCGAACGACCGGTTTGGGGGTCGCGCCCCTCTGTCTATTGTGAGGTGTCGCCAACAGCCCCCATCTTCCTAGGATTTCTTTCCTCTTAACTATACACATGTGATGCTTTGAGGGGCCCATTTGTAATAAGCTGGAACTTTTGGCTTTATTAACAAATTCTCTAAAAATTACATAAAGGTCCCTGCATGAATTTGCAGTCTTGTAATTACTACGGGCTGATTCAATTTTCATTAAAATTGAGGCCATTTAGTTCGAAATTTCAAAAAATATCGGACACGAAAGTTGCTTGTCTCGAAAAGAAAGTCCAACGGTTTAAGAATTACTTCAATCGAAGTTTGTTTGCAATATTCATTGCCGAAATAATTAACCTTCTATGTATATAACGATCGCATAATCAGTTCTTTCGAATTTCACAACTCCCAATGCAACGAGATCTCACTTTAAGACATTACCTAATATAAACACTTAATCTCTTATTTTCCAACATCGTCTCATTCTGAGACCTGAACTGAAATCCAATAACTTTTCAGAACTGTTCCGAAAAATTTGAAATATTACAACATGGATGAAGGAGATTATATACAATTTATGATATGTTTAAAAAATAAACTTTTAAATATGAATTAAATAAACTTTTAATTTATTTTTCTTTTAAAAGGTAAAAGATAGGTAAAGTATAAATTCATTTTTTCTCCTTACATCCCATAAGATTTAAATTGGGTGGCAAGCTAAACAGGCCTTCTTGAAAATTAGTGGGTCACGTCATTATTTTCTTAAAAAATATATATATAAGAGGATAGGCAAAACCCAAATTTAACTTTATTCACTTACATCCCCATTATTCGAACACAAATGACAAGCTAAATAAAACTACTTGAAAATCACCCAATACAAAAAAAAAGATAAATAAACTTTTAATATAAATACATACAACGAACATAAATAAAAATAATATTGAAACTCTACTTTTAAATTGGCTGGAGAGTGACTTCTCGACTTTTGAAGAACTATAATTTTTTTCACAAATTTTAGCCACAATCTCAACTTTTCATACAATATAAGACATTACGAATACATTATAAACAAAATAATAGTTTTACAATATATTAATTAAATAAAAAACTCTTTAATTATTTAGTCCTAATGTAAACTAAAATATATATATATTCTTTGCAATTGTTTGTTTGAAGATATAATATTGACGTGTTTTGATTAAAATGCAAGAATTGTGAAATTGTAACATACACTAATACGATATAACATGTAATATGACCCATAATACTGCACCAAACAAGTGTTAGTATACCTTTTTTTTTATAACCGGGGTGTACAAGCCAGCTTACACACACCTTGATTAATCCTTGGAACATGTGCCCTGTCTCCTCAGAAGTTTCCTAGCACATATCAGGGTAAGCCGCTGGCTTTTTACATCATGGGGCATGGTCCCAAGGAAATACATCTAGTGAGATTCAAATCTTGAACCTGAGAGAGAACAAATCACTCAAGTCCAAGACCTTTACCACTAAAACAACCCCTTCGGGTGAAGGGTTTGTATACCCACTACAAGACATGTTACTTTTGGTGTCAAAAATTTAACATCGAAAATTAATTCAGCGCTAAAGATAGTTTTTTACACCGAAATTCGTTATCGGATGCTAAAGTTCTAGTTCATTTGGGTCGAAAACAATTTCGATGCAAATAATACATCTTTAGCGTCGAACATATAATATCGACGCTAAAAGTCATACCTTTTACGTCAATATTATTTTCGACGTTAAATGATTCTGACAACCCCACCGACAATCCTATTACCTTTAGCATCGAAAATTTATTTCGACGCTAAAAATTTAACATTTAGTGTCAAAATTTTCTTCTTTGACGCTAAATGGTTATTAAAATCTCAAAACCACTGACACTTCTTTCTCCTCTACTCTTTAAATTCTCTGCAACTTTAAACTTTACTCATAATTTTCCTATAAATCATCAACTAAACTCCAATTTTTCATAAGGTTGTTTTTATTCCAACTTTTATTAAATCAAAACTCTTTATTTTTCTTATATTTGTATCACTCTCACTTAATTGAAGTTTAATCTCTCTAAAAAATTAGGGTTCTAATTTTTTGTATTTATCTTTGTTATATACATTGTGTTAATTAGTTAATTTTTTTTAGTTGATTATGATGTATATATGTGAGTAAGATTAGTTTATTTTGTCATTAATGTTTAAATAAATATTAATTAATTGGTGATGTTGATGAGTTTAATATAATATTTAATAATTTTATTATATAAAAATAAAGATATAATTTTTTATAATGTCTAATAATTATATTTTTATATCTTTATTATTAAAAAATTAGGGTTCTAATTTTTTGTAATTATCTTTATTTATACATTGTGTTAGTTAGTTAATTTGTTGTTAGTTGATTATGATGCATATATGTAAGATTAGTTTGTTTTTATAATTAATTAATTAATTATGTGTATGCTTAAATAAATAAATAAATAATTGGTGATATTGGTAAGTTTAATATAATGTATAATAATTATTTTTTATATGTAGATATTTGGCTGAAATGGATAAAAATTGGATGAGTTTGATGGATAGATTGAATGTTGAATACCGTAATGATGTTTATGAGTTTATGGAATCGGTAAAGCAATACGTTGATGCAAAAGGCCGTGTTCGGTGTCCATGTATAAATTATTTGATTAGGAAAAGGTAATGGTTAAATGAAATTTACAATTATTTATACATGCCGGGAATATCACCAACTTACCGTACGTGGATTTATCATGGTGAGCATTATAATTCTCAATCACGGTTTATTGATTCCGGTGAAGGGAGTAGTAGTTACAATCAACCTATAAACGAGGAGATAAGTGATGCTTAATGCTACTTACAAGGTCCACAAGTCGGTCATAGTGTTGCCGGTGACATACCAGTGTTAGATGAAAATGATCAAAATTTATTTAGTCAACTACTTGAGGAAGCACAAAAAATACCATTGAAGGTGTTGGGATATCGATCTTGAATTTCTTTGTGAAACTATTGCACATTAAAGTGATGAATAGAATGACCAATAAAATTATTGATATGATGCTAGACTTACTTGGCCAAATATTACCGGTTAGCAGCAAATTGCCTAAGCCTTATTACGAGGTAAAGAAAATATTGTGTCATCTGGGAATGAGGTATGAATCCATTGATGCTTGTAAGTATGACTGTGTATTATTTCGTGACGAGTATGAATCACTTGAATATTGTCCAATCTATGGTGAAAATCGATACAAAATCTGTGGTATTGGGAAGACAATATCTCAGAAAATATTATGATATTTCCCATTAACGCCTAGGCTGCAGAGGTTGTTCATGTCACAACACACAGCGAATGACATGAGGTGGAATCACGAAAAGAGGGTCGGTACGAAGGACATACTTAGACATCCTACGGATGAAACCGAGTGGAGGGAATTTGATGATATGTACTCCCATTTCACCGAGGACCCCTGTAATATTAGGTTAGGCCTCACCTCCAATGGTTGTAACATGTTTGGGAATATGTACAATTCTTACAGCATGTGGCCCGTAATTGTTATTCCATATAACTTACCTCCATGGAAATGTATGAAGGATCTGTTCATATTTATGTCATTCTTTATACCTGGTCCACGTTCCCCTGGTAAAGATATGAATATTTACTTGAGACCATTAATCGATGAGTCATAAAAATTATGGAATGTTGGTGTGCATACCTATGATGTAGCTTCTCAGTAGTATTTTCAGATGCATGTCTCATTATTATGGACCATTAATGACTTTTCAGCTTATGGTTCATTATCTGGGTGAAGCACTAAGGGTTACATGGCATGTCCAGTTTGTGCGGGTGAAACACCTTTGCAGCGGTTACGGAATAAAATAGGATACACAGGGTAAAGGAAATTTCTTGAGTTGATTCATCCTTGGCGGATAAGTAAATTATTCAATGGTCAACCAGAACCTCGGAGTATGCCCAAAGGATTGTCTGGATTTGACAAATTTTCCAACATCAACATCTCAAAGACACCACACCAGGAAAACATCATAATAATAGAGATAAAAATCAAAAACGTCAACCTGAAGAGTTGAATTAGACGAGAAGAAGTATTTTTTTGAGTTAGACTATTGGGAGAGTCTGAGTGTACGACATAATTTGGATGTAATGCATATAGAAAAAACATATGCGAGAGTTTAATGTGCACATTGTTCAACATTCTAGGTAAGACGAAAGATAATGAAAATAATAATTGGACCTATAAGATCTTAGAATTTGCAGTTAATTGCACTTAAGGGCCACTACTCAAGGTCTTATCAAGCCACCAGCTAGTTACGTGCTAACTCAATCAGAGAGAAAATTATTTTGTGGTTGGCCAATAATGGTTAAATTTTATAATGATTCTGCATCAAATATTAGACGTTGGGTCAGGAATGATATGATAATTGGGTTAAAGAGTCACGACTGTCATATGATTCTTGAGATTATTCTTCCTGTTGGCATTCGACTAGGGGTGGGCATTATCGGATTCGGATCGGATCGGACCGAATCCGAATCCGATCCGATCCGAAATGCCCACGATTGTTTGATTCGATCGGATCGAATCAAACAATCGAACTCGATCCGAATTCGAATCGAATCGAATCGGACCAATTCGATCCGAAATCATCCTATTTCGGATCGGATTGGTCCGATCCGATCCGAATTCGGTGGGTTTGAGTCAAAAAAATCGAGCGGATCGGATCGGATTTTTTTTTTTTTATATATAACGACGTCGTTTTGCATATTAAAAAAAAAAATTTCGATCGGATCGGATCGGATCGGATAAAATCCGATCCGATCCGAAATTCGTCGAACCGGACCAACAGGATTCGTTCGGATTTGCAAATCGGATCGGATCGGATCCGATCCGATCAAATCGGATCGAATCGGATCGGATCGGATCCGATCCGATCCGATGCCCACCCCTACATTCGACCTTATCTTCCATCAAATATATGTGACGTCGTACTTGATCTATGTGGCTTCTTTAAACAATTATTTCAAAGGACATTAACCACATCTATTATTGACGAATTTGAGGGAGGAATCGTGATCATCCTATGCAAGCTGGAGCGAATATTGCCACCCATTTTTTTATGTGATAGTACATCTGGCCGTACGTTTTCCATCAGAAGTTAGAAAGGTAGGTCTTGTTCATTAGAGATGGATGTACCTCATTGAGAGGTAATATAAAATTGGCAATATTAATTTTTCATGTCTGATTTTATGTTAAAATTATTAATTATGAAAATTATATGTAATAACTGCAGGGTTTTGGGACATTACAAACAATATGTGAGAAATAAAGCGTGGCCTGAAGGGTAAATTGTAGAGGCGGTCCTAATCAGTAAGACAATAACATTTTATTCGATATACCTGTAAAATATTGAAATTCCATTTAACCGTCGGATAAGAAACTACGATGGATTTGAAATTAATCAACAAGATATCACAGTCATATGTCAAAATTACAGACCGTTCGGATAATTAGATGTCAAATTTCTAACAATGGAGGAAGTTCAACGTGCCCATTGGTTTGTAGGAAATATATTACCATGCTACAATGTGCTAGTGACCACAACATTGATGGAAAACACAAAAAAAAACTTCCCTAAATGGTTTGACGCAACTGTAAGCCCTAACAATTACTTCTATTTGTATCCTAACAGTAAATATTATACTTTTGCTATATTAACACGTAATTATTATCATGTGTTAGATAAACAACCAAGTACAAAATGGTCAATTGGACCTGTCATCTTCGTTAGTTGCATTGACATATGGGCCTCAAAAGCAGGCTTATGAATATAGTGGATGCATCGTGAACGGGTACTATTTCACAGTGAGCAGCAAAATGTTTCATGTATAACTCAGAATTATGGCATTGTTGTACCAGGAGAACACGATGATGATATTGTTGACCTATATGGAGTGTTTGTAATCAGTCATTGAGTTGATATACAGACCCCGACGACGTATAGTGTTATTCGAATGCAAGTAGTTTGACACAAATGCCCGAAAGAGGAGAATTCAATTTCATAACCATCTAACGTCAATTAATGTTCAAAGTTATTGGTACAAGAATGAATTCAATTTCATATATTTTTTGCACCCAAACACGATCTGTTATTTATATGTCTGATCCAAAGCTAGGAAATGAATGAATGGTGGTAGAAAAGTTATAACATGCATTTGAGACACACATGAGAAAGATAGTGTCATAATTTCTGATGAAGAATAAGTCCCTGATGAATTTGAAGTTGCTGAACAGATATTTCATTTACCAAATATTCAAGAACAATACATCGGGACTGAATATATCACGCTAACTCGAGAAAATACTGAAAATATTAAGATAATTCCCCATGATCAAGTTAGCGTGGAAGTGGAAGATGAAGACGAGTTCGAAGACGAAGATGAAGATGAGTTCGAGTTCTTCTAGGAAACCTAAAATGCCAACGATGATGTTGTGTCGTATAATAGTGACTAATTTATTTAGTATATATATATTATTTGTTGTTGAAATTAGAAATCAATTCAACAATTGATGGTTAATTATATATAGAGATATTAAAGTTCATGTATACTTAATGCATTGTTGTTGTTATTATTACTACCATTTAGCGTTGAATAATCATTATCGACGCTAAAGGTAATCGTTAGAGTCGAAAATAAATATTCGACGCTAAAAGTTTTAAAAAATTCAATTTAAAACTAAAATTTTCCTAAATTTTCATGAACCGCCAATGTTTTAGTATCAAAATTATTTCGACCAGACTGCAACGGTCTCAACCGCCCCTCTTTCACAGCAGCAGTAATTTTTATTTTCATTTGTATAAACATTCACAGTAGCAGGTGATTGTAATTAGACTATGTATTTATTTTATTTAATAACATTTAATTATAAATTTAATTTTTTTATATTTTAATTTTTTTAAATATATAAGAACATAAATAATTATTAGAATAAAAATAATTTTACTAATATTCGGTAAAATTATTTTTATTATAATAATATTTTTCACAAAAAAAGATCTGAATGTTTCGAAACTAAAGGTTCCTTAAATAATAATTTCCTTATACCATTTGACATCGAATTATTCGACGCTAAAAGTAATAAAATAATATTTATATTTTAATATTATATAACTTATAGCGTCGAATATTTCGATGCTAAAGGTATTTAAATATATTTCAACGCTAAAAGAAAAAATGAATAATTTTTTTTATTAATTGCAAAATGATTTGGTTTCGAAAATATTCGTCGTCAAATACGTGATTTAGCATCGAAAATATAATTTATCGTCGAAATATTTTTGATACAAAATGTTATACTCTAGCGTCGAAACATTTAATTTCGACGCTAATTATCTTCCTTGTCCACGTTTTAACGTCAAAAATTAACATGGAAAATCTTCGACGCTAATAACCTTTATCGTCAATATACTTTCTTTTAGCGTTAATATTTTTCAACGCTAAAGACCTTATTTTTTATAGTGAGCTGATGGAGAGTGCCTGCAAGATGATTTTAATATTGCTTAAGAGTATAATTTTCCATGTGTAAAAGTATTAGATGAATGAATATTTACCAATATTTACTAATATACTTGATGAGCCTTGGCGAAAGGTAAGGTTACTCTATTGTGATTTGGAGGTCACGGATTCGAGTTGCAGAAACACCCTCTTTGTTTAAAAAATAAAATAAAATTAAGATTATGTATAGATTGAATTCTTCTTATAGCCCATAATGTAAGAAGCCTCATACATTATATCATTCTTTTTATACTTAACTCTGGAACCTGGTTTTATGGTCTTGACTATACATTGCTTGTGTTCACAATTTCACATGTTTAAATTTGACTGAGTTGGTAAAAGAAGAGATTTAAGCATACTTTAAAATGACCTGAAACCTATTGGGAATAATCTGGCATTAGTTTATGGGAAGAATTTATCAATACATATTATTGTAGAGAGAAACTCATATGCGGCAGATTCAATATACTCAATCAATAAATATATGACGTGTTAATTAATAGTTTTTTCTCTCCATTATTATTAGTAAATTTCAAATTCAATATATAAATATATATATATATATAATATATATATATATATATATATATATATAATATATATATATATGTGTGTGTCAAAATATTTCAGAAAAAAAAAAGTGCACTTTAAAATTTATTGTTAGGTAGAAAGAACTATATAGTTCTGGTGCAAATTGAGGTATGTGAAAGGCAAGGTATAGGAGGATCTGTTCAGTGTATTTTTTTTCTTACAGGGGCTTCAAGAGCAAAGCAATAAAGTTTTTCATACGTGTTGAAAGATTAATCAACATATTAGATTGATTATTTGTTACATGGATTTCAAATGGACAAACACTTTTAATTTTTTTTTTAAAAAAATATAGTTTAAGATTTATTTTATTATACCTCATTGAATATAAAACGTGTTGAGGGAGCAGGTTGGAGCCCCATGTGAGATCATTTTGAAAATTAGATTTTTTTCAGTATATCATTGGAAGTAGATTTCCCCTTGTATATTAGTGAGAGCATATGAGCTAATTATATATATATATATATATATATATTGATGAGAGCAAATATTCAAGTTTAATATATATATTTCAAGTTAAATTTTTTTATTTAAATATAGAATTCAAAATCAAAGTCATTAATTTAAATCAATTCAATGATAGAGAATATTTACGAAATGGCTGAACGAATAGATAGTGTTTTAAAATGCGGACCGATCCATCAATCCGAGATGACGAGAGAGTAAAGGGTTAGAGGTCGGACTGGAGTTCAACCAAGGTCACAATTAACTATACTTTTTTTATTATTTTTTACAAAAAATATTTAAAAAAAAACCTAAATTAATAATAAAAAATTAAAAAAAACTGCCTAAAAACTCGCTAAACCTTGACCGGGTCACCGATTCAACTATTGAACCGGTCGATTTGACAGGTTTTTCACAGACTCATCTGATAACCGATTTTTTGGGGTCACAAGGACCGGACCTTGGACTAGGTTCTGATTCAACCGGTCTGACCGGCCAGTCTAGTCTGGGTTTCACATCAATGCCAATAAAGGATCATGTCCTTTTTTTCCCTCTCATTGTCTCTCCTTATTTTTCTACTGTTATTATCTAATGACATGTGACATACAACTCAATCATAACAATATATTTTTTTTATATGTCACGTGTCACCATATGATAGCACAATAAAAAAACAAGGAGATTATCCTTGTCCGAATATTTAATATTGGACTGACTTGAATCAATGACTATTATTGATGTGTAAATTTAAGTAAAAACAATTCAAGCCAAAATATCAAATTTATAATAAAATATTTTTTTTATTAATATATATTTTTTTCATAATAATGTCCGCTCATACGAAAATAATTAAATAATCAATAAACAAGAAAATCTTGCACTCAATAAACTTTTTTAAAACGTCACCGTTTGAGCACAACTATATATATTTAAGGGAAATTATCTCTGAACCACTTCAGGTTTGAAGGAAATACATGTAGCCACCACGTATTTCTGACAATGACATTGCATCACCTCTAGTTTGTGTTTTGTATTAATGAGTCACTTTTTCGTTAACTGTGTTTAGTGAATGATGACACCATAAGAATATTTTTATCAAATCACTATATTGTAGTGGTTCATTGATACAAAATTGAAAGGTTATGAGATACATTGACATTATCACAATTCTTTGGTGGTGTAGAGATAATATTTAAAAAATAAAAATAAAAATAACGACAACAACAATAATAAGCCTTTATAATCGAATGATTCTTTCATAATTTCAAAAAATATATACAACATGATTTAGTATTAACAAGGTTAAAATCATAGAGCACAAACTCTTTAGAAAATCTTCATTGTGAAAATTAGTTTTCTTTATAAAGCAATAAGTGAAATTGCTGACGATAAATAAATACTATCAAAAGATAATGGCTAAGGGCATCATAATAAATTTACATGTACGCTTCCCAATTTCCTCCAAAGTCATCACATAGACTCACGCCTAGATCCCCACCACACGCACGTCGAGTTCTCTCACCACATCTATGTCTGTCATAGCTCACTCACTCCACCAGCAACAACCTCGTCATAGCTCCCCACGCATATTCTTTAGAAATATCATAATTATAACGATCCTCGCGCTATCATAAAAAATGAGAATTTTGAAATATTAAATTTTGTATGTTTTTAATTTAATAATAATATGAATTTATTATATATAATTATATGAATTATTATTAGATTTAAAATTATTATTATTAATTTTTTAATTTTTTATTATTTTAGATATTGTTTTTGCACCATCAAAAAATTGTGATAATATTAATGTACCTCATAAATCAAGGAGCCACTACAATATATGACAAAAATATCATTTTAATGTCATCATTTACTTAATATTATTAACGGAAAAGTGGTTAATTGATATAAAACATAAATAAGAGATTGTGTAATATCATTGTCAGAAATTCACAGCGGTTACATATATTTTTTCTTTTACAGAAATTATCTCTAACCAGAGTATTTAAAAATAAATAAATAAACGTTTACAGAAATATGTTTGTTTATCCTTGAGAAACGAAAGGCTAAGCCATGGGAGCAGCAGAAGCTCAGTTTCTCCTTCAACCACCCACTTACTTCACTTACAATTCAAAACAAAGCCCTAAAAATATAATTAATAAAGCCAAAATTAAACACACCATCAACATACTAACCTGCTGCTCCACTAGATCCCGCTATAATTGGGACAGCAACGCCGAGCCCACAGCTAGTGGAAATGGACGCTTCAGACTCAATCTCGAAGACGACGGCGACGACGACGATTTCTCGGTAAAGCCGAGGAGATGGTGGTCTGATTACGATTATGATAATGACGATGATTGGGAATTTTTTGATGAGGAAGATGATTCTTTGATTTTTAAGGTAACGAAACTGAATTGTTTTAATTTTTTTTTAATTTTTTTTTTTTAATTTTGTTTGAAATAATATCTATTTTTTTTTCTTAATTATTTTGAAATTAGTATTCGGTTTTTTTTTTTTTTTTAGAACTTGGATACTTCAATTGACAGTCAATATATAATTTAATGACATAAAATTTGGAAGTTAAAATTATTTCTTGAGCATGTTGAAATTTTTGAAATGTTGAAATTTTTGTATTAGTTTCCGAGGTGCAGCTAGCAAATGGGTAACCACTAACGGCAGAAAATCTCGAAACCGAGGGATTTTTTTTTGCTGCTAATAAAAAATCAGCCCGGGATTTTTTTTTTTTTCCCGAATCACGACATTTTTGCCTAAAAAATTCTAAATCCTAATCGGGATTCAGGATCTCCAACCGTTATGGTCCGGGATTTGGTTTCTATTCAAAAATCGGTGCAGA
>SKCR01044802.1:0-47031 GCA_019454045.1 Zanthoxylum bungeanum | reverse complement strand
CATATTTTTCTTTTTGGAATGACGTTTTCCTTTCCCATGGTGGTTAATTTTTCCTTTTTTTTCCAACTTGGAAGAATATTATTATTTTCCAAAGTGGATCCCACTGCCATGAAATTTTCTTTTTATTGAAACCTTTAGGTTTGTTGGTTTCTATCATATATACATCAATATTTGACTTAGCGGCTGCGAAGCAGTCACTTTCTAATTCTAGGCGGCGTTTAGGATCATCAAAAGTTTTGATGCTCTAATTATGGGTCAAATGCATCTTCATATGCTCCCAGCTATTTGGAAGAAAATGAATGACTGCTTGGACATTCTATTCATCTAAAAGAACATGACCATCATCTGCCAATTCAGTAATCATGTTTGATATTTGCCTTAAGTGCTTTGACATAGTGAACTCATGGGGTTTCTTATATGTGTCGAACTTGATTGTGAGTGACCTAAGTTTACCTATTAATATATTACCAAACTTCTCGGCTAGTGTGGACCACATATCCTTAGCCAAGTCATACTTCTTAAACTCTTTCATAAGGTCATTCTTCATGCTGCTTAGCAACATAATGCGGGCAATGGATTTCTTCTTCTTCCAAGCCTCATATGCTTTTTGGTCTCGTTTGTGTTGGGGCGTGATGCCTTCTTCAAGTTCATTCATGCTCATTGTCATGGTTTCAATAACCTCTTATTCTTCTAACATATACTGGATTTCCATGTTCCAGATTTCATAATTTTAGTCATTCATTTTCTCACCCTTATTGAGTTCAGCGATAATATTCTTTGTTGCACAAGCATTTCAAAAATATAAAATTTTCTACAGACATTTATGCTCATTTGTTAATAATTTTGCTTAGTTTATCATGAAATAAATTATGTTTAATAAAAATTTTACAATAAGGTTAGAGTCAAAAGGCCGCTATGTGTCCAATCATCATCTAATGACCCAATATGAAAATATTATCAATATAATCAATCATGCAAAATCATCTTCTAAAAATTACATAAGTTTTTTGAACCTTTTAATCATGTGACAACTAATGCACATTACACTACAAAATATAATTATAAAAATTAAATTTTACATAAAACATCAATTTATAAAGATATGAAAGCAATATTTACATGTCGTGAAATAACAAATAATTACACATAGCAACAATAACAGAGTTTTATTACAGAAAAAACTAATATCTAACACTTATAATTTTTCATGTGTTAGTGTCTCAATTCATAAATGTCTTAGGATACGAATCTTAAACTATTGGGGTAACTCATAATTGATCTTGGACAACCATGGAAATCCTATAGCAAATCTAGGATCATGACAACCATTTTCAGACATCAAAGGAAAGTTTATATTTTTCACTTTATGTCTAAGATACTCAATTGACAATCTCTCAATGACTTTATAATATTGAACACGTAGTTCTTCTGTATACGTTACTGATTCCTAAATATTAGTCAGTTGCATTTGCCATATCTCAGGGAGAGTGTGTCGTAGCATTATGAGTCTATTAGGCTGCCCTATTCAATTATCTTCCCAGATCGACTCTTGTAATATGTTATTGAATATGATGATATGTGAAATAATATCATCACTTTCACTCATCCAATATCTATCCATTTCTAATAACATGTCTTCTAATCTTTCATTGTGTGCGGATGTCATAACCATTCTTACAGTTCTTTGAACTATTGGCATGATTTTTTTGTAACAAATACTAGAAAAAATTAATACAATGAAAATAAAAAGTTACATTAGTAAAAATAAATATCACAAAGATATTCAGTAAATTACATAAATATAAAATTTATGTGATAAAATAAATTTACCATTGCCTATTACAATAGTGAGAACACTATGCAAAAAGGATTAGATATTTAATCATATTACCGGAGAAAACTGATGCAGACATGACTCACAAGCACCTCCGCATGCCGTCACGAGCATCTACACACCGTCACAGAGGTGCACCCACACGCACCAACCACACACCTCATGTGCCGCACGTGCGCGTGCATGTCACACAACATGGACAATATGTCATCAGATTATTGTGTGAATGTATGACATGTCAGCTGTTTAATTTAGAGTCGTTTTATCTATGCGTGGATGACATGTCGTCCAGTTCGGCGCTGGACGTACGACATGTCGATGTCATACGAAACTCATC
This sequence comes from Zanthoxylum bungeanum, assembly GCA_019454045.1. NCBI lineage: Eukaryota > Viridiplantae > Streptophyta > Magnoliopsida > Sapindales > Rutaceae > Zanthoxylum > Zanthoxylum bungeanum. The sequence goes on along the minus strand of SKCR01044802.1, from coordinate 44,860 downwards.
CATGGCCGGACGACATGTCGTCTGGTTTTCTAACTAATGGATGTCATATCATTTTAGTCTTTTGGGAGTGTTTTTCTAGGTAAAAACATATTCAACTAGCCAATACTATGGTCCATTTCTTTCTCATTTTTAATCTAAATTAAGAAAATGATATATCGAATTAAAGATCACATGTCCTAATTTTCAACACAACTTAGAACATGTTACTAATCAGTTTTTACAGAGAGATATTAAGGCCTAAAGTTGGAAAAAAATTATTTTTGTTAAAATGAAAATAAAATTCATTTTTCATACATGATCATGTTTTTTTTGCAATTTAATTAGAATACATGTATTAATACTACTGATACCAATGTTAGAAACATCATCCCTAATATTTGCATGGAAAAAAAATCCATGAATGGTTCACTTATGATCTAACTATACATATATTACTAGTCCAAGATGTATTCATAAATACATTGAATTATATACCTTACTTCTTGTAAAGATGTCCTTAATCAAACTTAATTGATTGTTTATCTCAATGAGCAAATGCTCATATTTATAAGAGGGAGAGTCAAGCTCCTATACCATCACATACATGACTTCCTATTCAATCACAAGCATGACTACTTATACAATCACATGCACTTTGAAGCATTGATCAATCACATGTATTTGGAATCATTGATTACTATATAATCACATGGATTTGGAAACTTTGATTACTATTTAATCACATGAATTTTGAAGCTTAATGAATTCTTCAAACCCCTCTAAAAATATTATAATCATGGGTGTACCATATATTCCTCATGAATATTTTCTAATTAATAACCATTTTCCATCATCTTTGTATATCGTTATTCCTTGAATCAATTAATAGTTAGCACCCTGCCCCCCAAAAAATTAATAATTAGCACACCACATTTTAGGAGGTTTAAAGTTCAAAGATTTATCTTGTGGATGCAAGTGTAAGAGAAATTAATGGTAATGTTACTATGTTAGTCCTCTTAAAATATAGGGATGGAAATCGAGACATCCTGTCTCGTCTCATATTCAAATTAAACGGTTTAGAATTTCATAATTCAATTAGGATTCAATATTTTTATGTTGAAATTTAAGATTTGGGACTAAAAATCATTCAAAATCCTAAACTAATTTTTATTCAGGATAGAGAATTTTCCTAATCCCGACCAAATTTTTTATTCGAGATAATTTTTTTATCTGAAATTCCATAATAATACAAGAGATCAGAATTCGAAATTCTCTACTAACCATACTAAAAAACTATTGAAGCGCAAAACACAATCTATCATGCATACATAAATCATCATTTCAAAACACTACATAATTCAATAATCTTTTTTTAAGGTATTAGTCTCTTCAACAACCCTATCACTTTTATAAAATTTAGTTTTCGTTTGACGGATTACTATTGATTATATCCCAAAAGAGATGAGAACAAGACTCATAAACTGATAAAATTATGTCTGAAGTATATGAGAATAAGACCCAAAGACTGTGAGAATAAGATTCAAAGACTGTGAAAACAAGGCATGAGGTTAATAATAGGGGTGACAATTTGGGCCAGGATTCGTTTATTCGTTCGATTCGATTCGCTTTAAAGCGAATACGGGTTTGAAAAAATAGATTCGTTTAATAAATGAGTTAATTCGATACAATTCGTTTATTAAACGAATCGAATACGAATTTAAGCTCATGGATTCGTTTATTCGTTTATGATTCGTTTTATTATTTTCTTTTACTAATTTTTGTTAATTTTCAATTAAGATTCGAAAAATTGTGGATAATTACTATAGGAAAAATCATATTTTCGATATTTGGTAAAATATTTTTAATAAATATATTAATTACATATTATATATATATATATATATATATATATATATATTTATGAAGAATTAATGTAAATCAACTATGGTAAATTATGATATTAAATAATATCATGACTAAACAAATATTCGTATTCGTTTAATAAATGAATCGAATACGAATCCATCACATTTCAATTCGATTAGTTTAGGATTCGATGCCGATTCGTTTTGCCACCCTAGTTAATAATATCCAAGTTCAAAAATTAATAGTTACATGAATTCTTTTATTGATCACTTATGGCACAATGATGAATTATATATATCCAAGAAATCTAACACTTATTGAAGCATCATAATTCAATAAACTTCACACACACATAAATATTTCTGAATTTATCTAAGGCAAATCATAAAAATACTTCCATCTATTAAATATATTAATAAACCGATTTTTCATCTTTGAAAAAAATACTATAATATGACCATAAGTAAACAAGAAACATTTTATTAAAATTTCTTTTTCATTTTTTGAAAATAATTAGCCTAGATTGAATACCATTGAAAAACAAAAAATGTCAACTTCTAATCAAAGTATTTCATTTTATACTTAATTGTGAACCTTATTTTTCCCATTTATAAGCATTTTTACACGACAACAAGATGTCACATAATGTTAAAACACGACAGTCAGCAACTCCAAGATTTTAAGCATTAGAATTGCCAATTACGTGGATTGGAAAAATAAAATTGAAGATGGAAATTGAATCTGAATCTTATAACGATTTGTCAATTACGTGGATTAGTAAATTGAAGATGAAGATGAAGGATTTAAATGATCAAGCGTAGGGGACGCCCCAGCAAAAGCGACTTCCTTCATTATAGAATTGTCAAAGTGGGGCTTAATTGTCTTTTAAGTTATTTGCAGCATGATATTGTGAATTAAATGCTTGAATTCATGTGCTATATTATTGGCCAATCTTGGCCGTTCAGAAATATGTCAAAATCGTCTAATTAGTGATCACTGTCGTGAAGAGTTTATAGTTCAACTTTGGCGAGCTTTTTCTTAGACTGATCGATCAGAACATTAATATATTGTATCTCATCAATTCTTTAAAAACTTTCCAAACCATTAACAATTATAACTGTAATTACCTAAGATGTTAGATTCAGAAACTATTCAATTCTTTTTGAAATATTTGAGCATACATTCCCCTCCCCCCCCCAGAGTTGAGGTTCGTTAAGCCCCATTTTAATTGGGTGTAAATAGATTGTAAAACCACATAAGAAAATTAAGTAAAACTTAGGTTAAACGGTGAACTTTTTCAAAAAAAAACTCCAAACCAAGGCCATAGTGCAATTATTTGGGACTAAAATGCAAGAAAATCAATCTGAGAGGAGCTAAAGTATAAATATCTTACTAAAAATCCAAGTGGTCAACAAGAGCTTGCACATGCAGCTTTCAGAAATTGATTAAAATGAATTAAGAATGCATGTGGGCATGTTGGACTATCATTGTTTTATGGATAACTTAGTACAATCAATCAATATTCATATGAAATTATATTAAATATAATTATTAGTTATTTAGTTTTTATTTATTTATTTTAACAAACATAATAATATATTATTGAGTTATTATATGAATGACGTGACACCACTTTTCACATATTAGAATTTTTGGGCTCTTTGAAGTTAGCATCTATAAAAAGCATGCAATTAATAATATGTTTGTAAGAGTGGAATCAATCAATGGGTGGGATAGCTGAGAATTGGAAGGAAGTAAGTGGCAGCAACAACTGGGATGGTTTGTTGAACCCACTAAACATAAATCTCCGGCGCTGTATAATTCACTATGGTGAAAGAGTTCAAGCTAATTATGATTCTTTCAATGGAGAGACCATTTCTAAGATGTACGGATTCCCCCGTTATGCACCAGAAGATTTCTTCTCTAATGTAGCCTTACAAAATGGAAATCCGTACAAATACACAGTGACCAACTATTTATATGCAAGATCAGATACTGATTTCTTTGATTGGGTTCTCCCTGACCAATCCGCTTGGATTGGGTATGTTGCTGTGGCCACTGATGAAGGAAAGGCTGTTTTAGGAAGAAGAGACATTTTGATTTCATGGAGGGGGACTCAGTTGGCTGCTGAGTGGTTCAAAGATTTTGAATTCACTCTTACTTCAGCTTCAGACATACTTGGAGTTACAGATCCTACTCCTAAGGTTCACTTTGGTTTCCATGCTCTCTACACCACTTCTGACTCAGCCTCTACCTATACCAAATCCAGTGCCAAAGACCAGGTACGTATACTTTAATAATAATAAACTATTAAGATTAAGATTGAGTTATATTTAAATTATTCTCCAGGTGCATAGTGCAGTTAGGGCACTGGTGGACAGATACAAGGACGAGGAGATGAGCATAACAGTGACCGGCCACAGCCTGGGGTCAGCACTTGCAACACTGAACGCAGCAGACTTAGTAGCCAATGGATATAACAAGCCCACAGGCACAGGGTCAGCATGCATGGTGACAGCAATCGTCTTTGCTAGCCCCCGCGTTGGAGACAAAACCTTCAAGACTGTATTCGAAGGACTCGATAATCTTCATCTCTTGCGCATAATAAACGCCAAAGACATTGTTCCCCAAGTTCCGCCTGCTGTTACTGGCTACGTTGACGTGGGACAGGAGTTGAAAATCGATACTACCAAATCAACATACTTGAAGACCGATATACCCCTTGTAGATCTCCCTTCAGTTTGGCATAATTTGGAGAATTATATGCATGGAGTTGCAGGTGGAGCTGAAGATGAAGATTTTGAATTAGCAGTTGATCGAGATATTGCACTTGTTAACAAAGGACTAGATGTTTTGAAGACTGAATACGGAGTACCTCCTAATTGGTGGACTGCTGTTAAGAACAAGAGCATGCTTCAATTGGACAATGGCTTCTGGAAGCTCAAGGATTATGTGCCAATCCCCCCTAATTAATTAATTAATTAATTAATAGGGAAATTATCATTTCTGAATTCGCAAATAATAAATGAGGATAAGAAATATTGTGGTGTAAAATTTTATTATTATACATCTATAAAAATTTACACTTTATAAAATTTTTAAAAATTCATAATAACAACGGAGTTGTGAATAATCAATGTCAAATGAGGCCATAGAACAGGTCACTCAAACGGACTATGACCCAAACATCATAAAGGGACTGTGAATAATCAATGTGTCAGCTGGTGCCACATAATCAATCACCCAAACGAGACCGTGAATCAGACACTCAATACGAGAATAGTGAACCAGATACCAAAAAATGGGACTGTGAATCAGATACCCTATATGGGACTGTACATAATAACCATATACAACGCAACACATATACCCAAATTTTAATTTAGTTACCAATCTAATCGAATTAACCACTTTATATTACAATGTCGTTATTTACAAAGAAACAAAACATATTTATCAAAATCATGATGGCATTGCCGCACCACGTGCTATCCTATATTTTTATAAAACATGGCTAATATTAAAATATTACATATCATATTTGTATAAGTAAAATATAATGATACATATAAGTAACATAAAATCACAATTAACACGAGTACCAAATCCTTACCTCAATCCGACATTCCAAACGTGAAACCAGTCTCACTACAGTGCTCAATGTGTCCAATCTACTCTGTTGATTACACTGTTACAAAACTCTTATCGGGTCCACTCAACACACCTTATGAGGCACTTGAGTCTCGCTTACCGGTTACTGCCTAATGGCCACTCAAAAATAACATATCAAAATCTTATATATAAAATGGTCCTAATTAAATATCCTCATACAATTCTAACAGAAATTCAGCATTATTCCATTTAAATTACAGATTGTCCATTTACAATACAATACCACAAAAATATTCATCTAAGGCCTACATTATCCATCAATATCAACATTTCACATCCAACTTCACAAACTAACGTATAACATAATCCAATTATCAGAATCAATAATTTAATACACATAAATGCTTGACATATAACTAAATATAAGAAATGTCAAAGTTCAAGTACATTAACGTGTGATGAGTTTCGCTTAGTCCACCGGAAGCCTGGAATCGGGATTTTTCCAGAACATGACCACAAGTTCCAAACCGTTCTGATGTGCGCGATATGGGTGTCATTGTGATCCGGGACTGACTCAGCACGTTCTTCAAGGAACGTAAGCCAGTTCTGAAAAATGGACTTGGTACCCAGAGACATTGAATTGCTGATATATATACCAAAATGCTTGTAACGCTGGCAATTAATCGGTGTAATTGGTTCATCAATCCAACGGTCAGATTTCACAGACTCGGCCAAAAACTCCAATTTCACCCATTTTTACAAATGAAAATTCTCAGATGGAGTCGGATTGGAGCAAGTCAGTGGCATCAGAATAGGACTTAATTAGAAAAGAGCTCACTCTTCGAATGTGTCGAATATTGGTGGCAGGAAGACTGCAAACAGAGTAGTTTATTCTAATTTTAGCGTGAACTTTGGGTAGCCATGACTTCTCCGCAAGACTCCAATGTCCTCACCTCTGGTGCCATTGGAAAGACGATGTCGAGGGATACAAGTGAAAGAAAGAGAGAGTGGATCCAAAAAAAATAAGGGAAAGCCATTTTATAGACAAAATGTAACACATGTCATGCATTGATTGGGCCACGTGTGTCACGTGTCATGAGTTGATAGGGATAACATGTCACACGTTGATTAGACCACGCGTCACTCACTGAATGGTCATGTGTCACTCGTTAATTGCGCCACGTGTAAGCCCTTTAGAAAAGATCATTGAGCCCCATTATTTTAGAAATTACAATTTAAGCTCAAATATCATAAATTCTCCATTTAATATATAAAATATTTACAAATCGACCCTAAAACTTTAAAATCTTAACAATTTAGTTTAAATTTTTTGAAAAGTCAAAACTTATCATAGGCTAAATTTAACTTGACATTTTATGAAAAGGTTATAATACTTTTTTAAAAATTTAGGAATATTATATGTATTTAGTAAAGACTAAATCATGAATAACACATAGAATACTCCTAATAAATATTTTATAAATTCGCCAATAATTAGTCTTATCGATTTGAATAATATACATAATCATTTGACTTGAGATGTCATGATGATTTTATGTGTGATCATCTATATTTAGATGTCATGTATGTCAGGAACGTTTTATAGTAAAATTTTTGAATGTTTTTTTTAGATGCGGATTTATGCATAAGGAGGTCGGTGTGTACCATATAGATGCTTATTTACAATGGAAAGATAAGGGATTTTAGCAAGAGAAGTTGAACAATTATTTTTCTTATTATTCTCAATGTCATGGGCAGTTTATATACACATTGTATGAGTATGAAATATGAAAGTGATTACAAGAAAAAGAAACAAGATAAATTGCGTAGCTATCAAATAAATGACATAATTATAAATATTTCAAAAGTGAGAATCCCTTGATTTTCTCCCTTGACTTTCTCAACTTGATTGTATATCTTTATCATGCCCCCGCAAGGTGGACGACCTTGGAGCAAGTCCAATCTTGGTCTTCAGAGAGTTGAACTGAGAAAGAGCAAGAGGTTTGGTAAGAGCGTCGACGAGTTGATCAGTTGCAGAAATATGTGACACTCGTAGTAAAACATTTTGAACTTGTTCGCGAATGAAGTGGTAATCAAGAGCCACATGTTTTATGTGGAGTGGAAGACTGGATTGGAACAGAGATTGGTTGCTCCAACATTATGGTAATAAATGACTGGTTGTAGGAAAAGTGTGACACTCAGTTCTGTAAGGAGAGCACAAATCCATCGAATTTTCGCAGCAATGGAGGCCACCGATCGGTACTCGGCCTCAGTAGATGAGTGTGCCACAGTACACTGTTTCTTGGAGCTCCTAGAAATAGGGTTGTGACCCAGATAAACTATGTATGCACTAGTGGAGGTGAAATCGTCTTTGTTACCTGCCCAATCAGCGTCGGAAAATGCATGAAGTGCTAGTGGGGAGGTTCGACGGAGGATGATGCCACGGTCTAGAGTGCCACAGAGATATCATAGTAGACGTTTAACCGCATGCCAATGTTTACTGGTGAGTTGATGCATAAACTGAGAGAGTTTGTTCACCGTATAAGCAATGTCTGGCCGAGTGAGGGAGAGATACTGGAGACTACCAACATGTTGGACAGTTATGACCCATATCGTCACTATTTATAAAAGATATTATGGTTTTTGTAAAAATTAACTATGTAGCAATGGAAATTGCCTTTTATCATTTTGTAATTTATTTACTTGGATATATAAATGGTAAAAGTCCTTATGATTAGTTCCGAATTGATAAGATATGAGACAGTATCAATTCAAAATGGTTTAATCATTAAAACGTCCATAGTCATAGTATTATCGAGATTGGACATCGATAATGCAGAATAGACTAGTATTGCACTTGTGCGTGTTATGGAAGCGTAACAGCATAGTTCTCATATATTTAAGTATATGATACTTATGCAAGTGCGTAGGAGATTGTGTTTACCGATGGTACGGAAACAGCTTCGCTTTGGATAGACCCCGCGGAATTCCATTGGTAGTGTGGACTATGTGTCTATGGAAATCAGCATCAGGGTAGGTGTATTTGGTCTTAACCTGAGACTTGCATCGCTAGTACTTGCAACAATCGATACATATTGGTTTTGGTGGTTCAGGACTTTAACATGTCCTATGTACGCCTCTTCTGGGTTTATTGAGAATCATAGTGTATTGGATGTGATGTCAAGACGGAAGTATCACTTCACTCATATGGAGATGATGATCACGCAGAGATACAGAACTGGTTCTCTATTGTGTTGCAACCATCGGGATAATATAACTAAATCATGATTATCCGATTAAAGAGACTAGTTGCTTGATATCCGATATATGCTTCGTACGGGGCAGACATTATTCCACCCTCAGACCTTGCATGTGACATCCGATACTGGATCGCTATACGCAATACTACATATACTACGCCTGACAAAGATCGTATATTCCATAAAATATTTCTGGAGATTTGGGTAGGCATGGCGCTTTGCTAGAAGCCAATCATGTCTCGTAAATCGGTAAAAATATAGTACAAGGTACGTGCGTGTTCGGATAGTCCGACGACCGATTTACTACCAACATATTCAGGGATCTTTTGGGTCGCTTCCCGAAGATTCACCAATGAGGTATGATCAAACTTTATTATCTGGGATTAATAGCGGAGAGATTTTATCTGGGATAATTACTATTTGAAGAGAGAGAACGATTAATTTGGAATTAATCGATAAAATAATATATTCGATTTATTAAACGAAATTAGATTTCGACGTGGAATTAAAATTAGATTTTAATTCGGGCTAACGAATTGATTTAGAATTAATTCATTAGCGACGTGAATAGTAATTTTGCTAGGCATAATTATTTAATTACGTCCCAACGGAATTTCGTTAATTCGGAATTAGTGAACCCGAGCCCGGGAGTGTTTACGGGACCACTCGGATTTCGAATCAAGTGAGACCTATAAGTCATATCGTGAGTCACATCACTTGTCACTTTGGTGATATATGTCAAGTAACATTTTTGGTGAGTGACATGTAGTCACTATTCATGATAGAAGTTAGTGTGGGCATTTAATGGATTTTGGAGCCAAAATTTTGGTTGACCTTTTGAAAGATATACCAGATATTTTGATTAAGGATTTTTTTTCATTATTGTTTTGAAAAAACAAAAACACAAAAAGCAAAAACCTCTCTCTCATTTTTGGTCATTGCCGTGACCTTCTCCAAGAGAAAGAAAATTATTTTTTCTTTCTTCCATCTTGCTAGCACATTACAGGATCAATACAAGGTGATAGGGAAACCGAACTAAGAGCTTGGGATCCATTTAAGCTTCGAGCTTGATCAGCAAAAGGAAAAATGGACTAAACAAAGCGGATATGTCGGGAAATGTATAGACGAGTTGTAGAGATGTCGAGACATAGATAAGCACTTTGAGTGGGAGAATACCCAACAAAGACACAAGAGAGGAACGAGACTCGAGTTTGTGAGATGTGTATGGACGAAGCCAAGGGAAGCAGAGACATTCAAAGCTTCGAAGTTTGGAGTAGTTGGGTAATGTGCCAAAGAGTTTTAGATATGGTGAAATGTCGTGTAAAGTTGGTGTAGGCATGCGATTGATAAGATAGGCAGCAGTGGAAAAGGAAAAAGGCCATTATGATAGAGGCATGGATGAATGGGTAAGGAGAGAATGACATGTTTCGACAATGTGATGATGACGCCATTCAGAATACCCATTATGTTCAGGAGTGTGAGGTGGGGAAGTAAGATGTGAGACCCCGTCGATTGTTAAGAATGAAGAGAGAGCTTGATATCCCCCCCATTGTCACAGTAGAGAGTTATGGTTGGACGGTTAAAGAATTTTTCAACTAGAGCCTTAAAGCACACAAAGACATCATGCGTGTCAGAGTTGCGTTTGAGGGGATAAAGTCATATGTATTTGGTAAAATGGTCGACAAAGATGATGTAGTATTTAAATTCACCAATTAAGTAGACTGGTGAGGTCCATAAATCAGTAAATATAACTTCAAGAGGTGAATAAGTAAAAAGAGTAGAAGTTGAAAATGGTAATTTGTGACTTTTATTGCATTGGCACGAATTACAATTAAAATTTAATTGGGAGGGTTGAGAAACATATGAATTAAACGAAAATATGATATTTTTGAAGATTGATGATGAAGGATGACCTAGCCTATGATGCCACTCGGGCAAAGTGGTATTGACACTTGAAAATGCAATTAAAGGGGACTGAGTGTTGGAGAGCGGCCATTCATATACACCATCATTACTCCGACCCTGCAACAGAATTGCCCCCATGCGGAGATCCTTCATATGAAAAGAAGAGGGTAAGAACTCAATGGAAGTATTGTTTGACTTGCAACATTGGGAAATAGAAATAAGATTACGTTTCATGGTGGGTACATATAAAACATTAGATAAGGTAAAATAGTGAGATAGAATGTTAAGAGAGGTAGAACCATTGTGGGAAATGGGGAGTCCGGTGTCGTCACCGATCATAATTTCATCTGTGCCATCATAAGGACTGTGGAGAGCAAGATTGTTTAGATCAGTGGTGACATGATATGAGGCTCCACTGTCAAGTAGCCATGTGGTGTTGAAGGGAAGGGTGGTTGCAACATTTGCTTGAGTTTTCCAGGGAGAGGATGTTCGAGATTGTGACGAATTACTGGGACGAGACGGTGGTTGCACATGTGGAAATTATCGGAGGAAAATATGACAATAGGAAACTACATGACCTTGAGTACGACACCATTGGCAGCGACCAAGGAATGGACGAGCAGGAGGACGGTTGTCTCGAGTGTTGGTGGGAGAACTTCTAGTAATTTCTTGAGTGGGTGCGAGTGTGAACCCAGTGAGCTGAGGAGTGCGATTGCTAGTAGACCGTGGATAGGATCGAACATTGGTGGGATGAGTGGATGCCGGTAGGGATGAGGGACTTGTCTTGTTGCGGAGAGATAGTTCATTGTTAATGAGTTTTTCATGGAGTCCATCAAAAAGGATAGAGGAATCACGCCCGTTGATAGAATCAATGATGGACTGATAGTTTTCATCAAGTCCTTCAAGTACTTTTTCAATTAGATCTTCATGGTCAGGAGGCTTTCCAAGAGCAGCAAGTAAATCGGCCCTGGTTTTGATGGACTACATGTAGTCTGTGATAGTTTTAGAGCCTTTAGTGATGTTTTTAAGATGATCTTTGAGTTGCTTGATATGGCCACGAGATGGACGAGCATAGGTGTTGGCAAGGATTTGCCAAGCTTCGTAGGTGGTTTTAGATTGGGTGATGAGAGGAACTAGAGACGGTGAAAGAGTGCCGACAAAAGCTGCAAGTAATAGTTTGTCTTGACATAACCATGTGTGATATTCAGGATTAAGAGAGATAACATTATTAGTGGTGAAGGTGGGTTGGGGGCACAGTGAGTCCCATCAATGAATTTTTGTAAATCATAGTCGATGATAATGGCTTCACCTTGGGTTTTCCAAGAGAGATAGTTGGTGGATGTGAGTTTAATAGAGTTATGGATGGCAATCATGATCAATGGTTTTGTGGGTTCTTGGGCATTGGGGATGACAGTTTGGGCATTCTCGTTGGCCATGGGAACTAGGGGGTTGAGATTCTTGAGGGACTTGCTGAAGATTGCAGAGCGTGGCTGGAAAAATAATAATTCAAAGAGCAGATTTGGGCTGTGATACCATAAGGGATTTTAGTAAGAGAATTTGAAGAATTATTTTTCTTATTATTCTCAATGTCATGGGCAGTTTATATACACATTGCAAGAGTATGAAATAGGAACGTAATTACAAGAAAATGAAACAAGATAAATTGAGTAACTATCAAATAAATGACATAATTACAAATATTTCAAAAGTGAGAATCCCTTAATTTTCTCCTTGGACTTTCTCAACTTGATTGTATATCCTTATCAAAAGACCCTGGTTTCTTGCAGTTGCTGGCTTCACACACAAATAGCGCAGTTTGGCATTTGAGACTCTATAAGCTTTGTGATTTCCAACAAGTTTGAGCTTGCTTTGCTATGTATCAGTGGGTGGTAAACATGCTTTGAATACAAATGAATTCAGGGTTTTTGTGAGCCTCTCTCTGCCACGTCTTTTTCCTAGTAAGCGTGATAGCCAGCATAATTTAATTTATGAGAAAAATATATTATTAGCATTTTCATATATTTTTTTTAGTATCGTAATGCCTAATGGCTACTGTAAACATTTCTTCATTGCCGGTCGCTGATGTGAAGAACCATCAGTTTTATTATAGCTATTATTTTAGGATCGTCGTACCATATCAATCAAATAGTCTCTGAAGTAATTTCCTTTCTTGGAAGATCCGTAGATATCCGCTGCATGGTTCATTAGTAGCTGCTGCCATTCTTTTGCAATTCTATTTAGGATCATGATCGCTGTAAACAGTTGTATATTAGCGCCTTTTTTTTTCCCAATATCGCTGTCTTGGCAAGCAGGAAGTGCCACTGCTTATTATGTCTCGTCACAGAGCTTCCCTAGATCAATCAGCTCTGTACTAAAATCGAGCAGACAAAAGCTAGTCTTGATAAACAGGTTAGTGCATGCACGAATCGAGTAATTCTTTAGTATAACAAAACACGAGTGATGTGGTATTAACAACAAATTAGTAAATGACGTATATAATTTAATATCCATCTTTTTAGTTGTTTTTAAATATTTTAACACGTATGACATGGTACCTCCGTTGTATTGTAGATTTTCTCGAATTCTGGATGTGTTTTTACTACTGAAAAGATAAAAAGATATAAGTTGAACCTTGAGTTGTCGTTTTATCTCTATTAATATAGAATGAGATATTATCGGTTTTCTACGAAAAAATTGGGTTAAGAATAGATTTACTTGAAAATTTTAAATTAGTTCATTTTTACCCTCGTTGTTTCATAATTGTTCTCAATTATACTCAAAAATAGAAAACCCTATGTTACTTTGATTGAAAGGATCATTTTGTCCTTTTATCTGTATTTGATGTAAGAACATATTTTTATCCTTATAAAATAAGAAAAAATTGAAAAGAGCCGTTGTACGTATCAGAAATTATATTGAAATCAACTCTTCTATGATCAATATCTAAATCAGTTGGTGTTGTGGAACCGGTCCAAGCAGTCAAGTTATTGACACCGGGAGCAATTACATCCGGTTTGAGAATCTCCGATGTCAAAGAATTAGGTCCCCGACTCGAAAAGGCTGCAATTTTGGGAGCAGGCGGTGAAGTACTAATCACAGTGCCGCCAAAAATAATTGTGCTGTAAGATATTGACTCAATTTAACATATTCCCTAATCTCATCCCTTGCCATTGCACCCACCATTGTAGCTGGTACAAGATGTGAATCTGCAGGCAGTTTCTCACCATTTTCATCTATATTAGCCATTAACATACCTAACCTACCAGCTAATTTAACAGCAGCCCTTTTTCAACTCTAGCATTACCTCCTCAATCACACACAACAATTTTCCCTTATACTTTCGATGGCTCTAAATCGCCCATATAACAAAATTTACTCCCACAATCGCCATCATAAACCAAAGGAAGCTTAAAATCAGGCAAAGACTCACCAGAGTATAAAGAAACACCATCGAAAAGAACCAGTTGCAGTCGAAGCTTTATGCGTGCCGTGACCTTCAGCATCTCGTGTTTCATCAATAGGCCTTTCCAAGCTGGCGCTCTGGCGCCGATGATCTTTTTGTTACAAGCTAAAGCTTTGAAGTATTTCGATGTCTCGCAAATGCCCTTAAGTCTGGGAGGAAAATCAGACAAGAGTGAGTCGGAAAAACTGTCACGTTCGGGGCATACCGGTAAGGATAAGGTGTTAGGGGTTAGTGCGGAAGTATTCATGTGATTGAAATTTAAAATTTTCTTTCAATATCACTTTAAGGATCGTGGTTATGCCAATCATGATTATGACGTTATTGATGTAAACAAATATATTACTAAATTATTTTATATTAATTTTAACATGCATGTAATAAATTTTATTTATCAACATAAAAAATATTTAGTAATAGTAAAACATACCTTGATAGGTTTATTATTTTTCTTGAGACTTTTGAATAGCTTCTTTGATTTTTCCCTTACAATAATACACCAAATGTTTTACCTCTAGTTAGTACAGTAGTACTCTTCTACGAACAAATCACTCCTATTTTTGAGAACAAAGGAAAAACTTTTTTTTGGATGTTGAATTCTCAACGTGAATCTTTAATTGCATATAAAAATATATTAACGTGCAAAATTCAGTTTGTTATATATATGATTTTTTTTTTTTATTGTATCTCATACAATAAGGAAAATACGATATCTCTTCAAATCAAATTTGACTTCTTAAGATTTTTTTCCAAAATAAATTAGGATACTTAATCAAATTAGAAATCATAATTAATAAAAACTTCTCTATGTTATCTTAATTAATTAGGAATCAAATTAATTTAGGTGTTAGCCCACTAAATTAAAGCTCAATAGATTAAATATTATTTTGACCCAATAATTAATTATTAATTTATTTATTTATCTTACTTATTTTTCAATTAATAATTAATTAAAATTACATCTAATTAAATTTAATTAATTTAATATCAATATCAATACTTATTTAAATAATTAAATCTAATTTTATATTTCGAAATTATAAATCAAATTAGTATTTTCGAAATATTCCAATTATCCTAATCAAATTAGGAAATCTTATTTTGCCAAAATAATCATTTATTAACTTTTAATAATCATCCTTGAATTTGTAACATAAATGAGAACTATATTTGTGTGACCATCATTGGTTCATTATTGAGTAGCAGTGAGATAATATTAACTCTTTAATATTTCATCTTTATGATATTCCACAGACCATAGGTAATTGCCTAACAGCAAGTCATGGCTCATAGTCAATGAATGAAGTGAGAAAACATATGAACCTGTTAGAATATACTTCGAGCATGTCATCTCATTCCTTCCGATCTTTATGTTTTTTTATAGAGTCTGAGATCATGGTAAGGTCAAATCCTTATACTCGACATATCTTTAAACTCTATCTTGTGGATTTGATATCTCTACGATATCGATCACTTTGGCCAAAGACTTATATCCACAACTTTGAGTTTTCTTGAAACATCTCTAACTTTTATTATCAAAGTTATCAAATCTCATCTTGAAGCATATGTGACTCCGTACGTCAATCTCTAAGGCTATCTAGCATTTATTCAAATGACGTAGATAGTCGAATGGGGATATACTAGTGAACTAAGAGTACTATCGCACAAGTCATCATATGATCTTAGGTCAGAGGATATGACGACACCAATGTATTATTACGAATATCAATGATCTTATATATGTAATATTATTATGTGATCTTACACTTTTGTAGTCATGTTCGATATTTCATTCTACTAATGGAATATCTATTGATTGTGTCTTTATGATATGAGACACAACATCTATTCTACTAACATCAAATGTCAATTTAGGCGACACACAACAATATTGGTGGAGTGATAATATGTATAATAATCATATTTTACCAAGAATTTAATTTAAGATTTATATAAATATCGTTCTCTCATAACCATAAACGTCTTTTGGATTAACGATATTCATCTGACATAATATCTCGGGACATACACATAAAATATGGATGTAATAAAGTGTAGATAACAAATATAGTTTATTAATAAATAATAAACTGTATTACAAACATTATACCTTAAACCATAATATTCATAACTGGTTTTAGGGCATACACTCTAAAATTAAAAAGGTCAATAATAACATCATCCGCGTTTGAGTTGGCCGAGAGGTCAAAGTCGTCGGAGTGGCCAATGAGCTTGGATGTGTGGTGAGGTGACTGAGGGAGGGATTGGATGATGGAGGAGTAGAGGGATGACTTCTGGGATTTTGACATCTGGATGATGATTAAAATGACAAAATGATCATTTCAATCAAAACAATATAAGATTCTCTAACATCGTAATTTTTTAGGTACAATTATGAATCTACGGGCGTAAAAATGAACTAATTTAATCTAAAACCAGACAAAGGATGGAGTTTTTGGTGTTGGACATATTGAAGTAGAGAATGCAATGTATTACTCCTTGCTTCTTATTTGATTATAGCTCATATTTAGCAAAATCAAAAGTATCGATCTTTCTCAAATAAGGATTCAGCATTGAGCTAGTCGGTTTTGTGTTGAGCAGAGAATCATTTGACATGATTTATTTTTTACTTTTAATTATTTACATTTCTCTACCTCATGACTTATTATATTAGACTAAGGTATAAACTTCCGCAACCTATCAAAATCTTAGTGTCTCTCAATTCTCTCTTCATTTATTTATGGTCGTACTTGAACAAAGAGACATTACAATGATACCTAGATGTTTCTTTTTATTCTATTTCTTTATGAAATTTAGATCCAATACTAAGCTGAATTATTCTACGATTTTCATAATCTCTAGCACACGTATTTAATAGTAATATCTAATTAATACTAAGTTATATTTAAATTATTATTCAATAACTACCCATTCCAAATTCAGGTATTTCTTCATGTTACACAGCATTTCACAATCTAGAATTGAATAGGATATATAATATATAAAAGGGTGATCGTGTTTTTGCCTATTAAATTGACTAGTAATATTTTTTTTTGTTCCCCTATTCAAAGTTATTGACTTTCCAGATGATTAATTCTTTCTGTATTATTGAGGAAGCCTGCTTCTCTTGAATATATTAATTGCATAATCTCTTCTTTTCTTGTTTGAAATCTCAGTTGCTTTATTTGATTGCTTTGACGAAAACTCATTTTAGTTTTTTTCTTCAATTTGAAAATTTATTAAATATGTAATATTGTAAAATGTGAAGCCTTATCATCCGTTGGATAAGGGACACGTGGCGCAATCCTTGCCGTTGTCCCAATTACTTCTATTTGCCAATCATATATAAAGGGTGCTTAGGTTGAGAATTAGTTAAGATTTTTCATTATTTGTATTCCCTTATTTTTGGCTAAGTGTTAAGCCTATTTCCTAGTCCATGTTAGTGTAATCTTCAATTGGGTAATTTGAGAGATTGACACTTTTAGAGATTAGGGTTATTGTGAGATTTGGGGGAATTACAATTCGTAAACGGATTCAAGATTCTTGCGTAATCTTGATTGATTAGTGCAGTGAGCTCCATATTCCGGAGTTCAACGTAGATGTAGTCGGGAATTTTTCCGGCGAACCACGGTAAAATCTCGCGTCTTGATTGGTTGATTGATTTGTGTGACGAACGAATTTGCGATCAAATTCAACAATTGGTATCAGAGCTGTTATTTGTGGAAAAAAGATCCAGTGGGCCGAGACTTTTTGGTTCTGTTTTGTGGGCTGAACAGAAAACCCTAAAGCTTGTCAAATTGAAGACGGTCAACAATTTCTTCAACGACTCGGCAATTGCTTGGCAATTTTGCAAAACCAAAAATTCGAAAAACAAGAAACCCTAAACAATCGATCAATTTGAAGATTGCTCGGCCAAAAACAGAGACGGTTAAGAAATCAGGGAACTGCACGACCAAAACAAAAATCAAGGACAGAGTTGCCGTCAAGAAACCCCCATCCTGCTGTGAACAAAGATCAGTGCTGCTGCCCTGATCAAAGATCGCTGCTGTCATGAACAAAGATCAGAGCGCACGGTTGGAAGGGAATTGTGGTGACGGCTGTGGGATTGGGTTTCTTGATTGGGGACGATTGGGTTCTTGATTGGGGTTTCCTGAGTTGCCGATCATACCCTCATAGGAATTGAGTCAAAGAACAAGGTGTTGGAAGGTCGGCTGAGTTTCTGAATTGTGGGTTCTTTGTCGACGAACAAACTCTCAAAAATTACTGGGTTGCGAATCAAGACCTTTGAACCCTCTGGAACTTAAGTCCCTGCAGGTTGGCACTAAGGTGTTTTGAGAATATACCAATAAAGTGACCAAGTTAAGTGAGCTGCGGAATTAAAAGAGGAAGTGTTCAAGGCATCGCAGATTAGGGTGCCTTAGGCCTTGAATCGCAGTTTGGGTGCTAAGGACAGTGTACTGACCGGTTGCTGTCCTGAGTGCTTTATACTGTGTGTTGCCAAATTAGTTGTTTGGGTGTTTAAGCTTCTGTGTTGCCGAGGGCTACTTGGGTGCTTAAGACTTTGGGTTGCCGAGTGTCAGTTTGGGTGATCAAGACCCTGAGCTGCCGAGTGGGTTTCTAGGTTAAAAGAAATCAAAAATGTCTACTGTTAGACTCGACATTGGTATTTTTGACGGGAAAGGGGATTTTACCACTTGGAAGAAGAAAATGAGGGTTTTGCTATCCCACCATAAGGTGGCCTTGGCGCAGGAATCAGATCCAGAAAAGTGGCCAAAGATGGAAAAGGA
Organism: Zanthoxylum bungeanum; assembly: GCA_019454045.1. NCBI lineage: Eukaryota > Viridiplantae > Streptophyta > Magnoliopsida > Sapindales > Rutaceae > Zanthoxylum > Zanthoxylum bungeanum. The sequence continues at coordinate 25,991 of SKCR01044802.1, read as the reverse complement.
AACGAAGGACGAAATCCTGGAAGAGGCTTATAACCTGATTTTCCTTCACCTTGGAGATTCGGTCATCAGAAAGGTTGATGGAATGGACACTGCCATTCAACTCTAGGGTAAACTCGAATCCCTATACTCTGTTATTTCTACACCAAATTTAGTGTTCTTAAAGGGAAATTTGTTTAATTACAAGATGGATACAAATAAGCCAATTGATGATAATTTGGATGAATTCACGAAAATGACTTAAATCCTTAAATGTACTGACCAAGCCCTAGGAGACTCTAGCGAAGCTATGATTCTATTAATGCATTGTCTGATCAATATAGTGTCGTTAAGAACTCTCTACAGTACACATGAGTTGTACCTAGGCTAGACTTGGTCATATCTCGTATAAGGGCTAGAGAGCTAGAACTTAGAACCAGTAGGAGAGGAGGAGCGAACTTATTCGTGAAAGGAAAAAATGAAAGGAAATATAATGGTCCGAATAATCATCATACTAATAACCAAGAACCTAAAGGGAAGAAAAAGAATAAACATGATAAGAATAAGAATAGTGACAAAAAGTGTTATCATTGTGGTAAGATAGGACACCTTAAAAGAAACTGTTATAAGTTCATTAGGGAACAGAAAAATGAAGGCAGCGCTACTGTGGCTGCCGAAAATGGGTCGATGTGCATATCTGAGGCATTGACTGTGTCTAGTGATCACATTAGTAGAGAATGGATTCTGGACTCCGGGTGTTCCTTTCACATGAGTCCATATAGGGACTGGTTTGTCAACTTTAGAAATTCTGACCAAGGCACCGTGTATATGGGTAATGACAATACTTGTAGGATACAGGGAGTTGGGGACATAACACTTAAACTACATGATGGTAAAGTTAGGATACTTACTGACGTTAGATATGTACCTGACTTGAAACGAAACCTGATATCACTAGGAACACTAGATGAATTAGGTTTCACATATAAAGCACACAAAGGAAACATGCACATATCTAAGGGTAAGAAACTGATCCTAACTGGTATAAAAAGAAACGGATTGTATGTTCTAAATGGCCAACATGTATTCTCGGAAAAACTCATTTCTGCTTTAACTTCTAATGTTGATATGACTAATATATGGCACTTGAGACTTGGCCATATAGGCCAGAAAGGAATGCAGGTACTCAGTAAGCAGGGACAATTTGGAAAGGACCAGTTGAAGCCACTTGAGTTTTGTGAGATCTGTGTGTTGGGCAAACAACACAGACAGAGCTTCCCAACTGGAATTCACTTGTCAAAGGCAAGTCTGGAGTATCTACATTGTGATCTATGGGGACCGGCAAAGGTCCAGACACATGGGGGTAAGAAATATTTCCTCTCTATTGTTGATGACTACAATAGGAAGGTATGGACATTCTTACTAAAATCAAATGATGAAACTTTGACAAAATTTAAAGAATGGAAAGTATTAGTAGAAAATCAAACTAGTAACAAAGTAAAGGTCTTGAGAACAGATAATGGCTTAAAATTTTGTAATACTGAGTTTGATCAATACTGTACTATAGAGGGTATCCTAAGACATAGGACTGTTAGAAACACCCCTCAACAGAATGGAGTTGCGGAGAGAATGAATAGAACCCTATTAGAAAAGATCAGATGCCTTTTATTCTCTTCCGAACTTCCGAGGGCCTTTTGGGGTGAAGCCCTCAATACTGCTACTCATTTGATTAACCTTAGCCCTAATAGTTCCGTTCAGTTTAAGAGCCTAGAAGAAACCTGGTCTGGTAGGGCTCAGAAGCTTGCCCACCTTAGAGTGTTTGGCTGTGAAGCTTATGCTCACCAGTCCGTAGGTAAACTTGAACCGAGGTCAATCAAATGTGTTTTCTTAGGATATCAAGAAGGGACAAAGGGGTATAGGTTATGGGAAAGGGAATCACCTGGAGTCAAAATCATAGTTAGTCGGGATGTTATATTCAATGAACTTTGTTTTCCTTGTAAATCTACTAACAAGAAGGCAGGTGCCTTAGAAAATGATCTAGCAGATTTTGATCTTGCAGGTGGAGCTCAGATGCAGGTGGAGCCAGGGACATCAGGGACCGCTGATCAAGTTGGTGACATGTCAGGCACAGAGACATCTGAGGACACCCAGCCCAGGAGAAATAACCCGGAGGAAAACAGAAATGAAGTAGCAGATATACAAGAACAAAGTGAAGAGGACACAGTGGATCAACTGGATCGAACTGAGCAGCATAATGACACACTACAAGACACATTGGCCAACTACCAGCTAGCAAGAGACAGAAGTATGAGGCAGGTATGGCCTCCTACCAGGTATGATTACTCAACTAATGACTTGTATTTCTGTGCTTTAATATCAAGTCATGAAATAAATGGGATTGAGCCTGCTAGCTTAGGAGAGGCAGTAAAGTCTACCCATAAAATTGAATAGGAAGCGGCTATGGAAGAGGAGATGTCTTCTCTTAGGAAAAACCAAACTTAGACTTTAGTTCCTAAACCTAAAAATCAGAAGTTGGTTGAATGTAAGTGGCCGTTTAAGGTCAAAGAAGGACTACTGCCTAGTGACCCTGTTAGGTTTAAAGCCAGACTTGTAGCAAAATGATTTACTCAACGGGAAAGGATAGACTATAATGAAATTTTCTCACCTGTAGTTAAATTTAAAACTATTAGAATGATGTTAGCTCTAGTAGTGCAGTATAATCTTGAATTGGAACAATTAGATGTGAAAACTGCTTTTCTACATGGGGAATTAGAAGAGAAAATTTACATGTCTCAGCCTGCGTGTTTTATAGATAAAAATCATCATGAGTATGTTTGTCTGCTTAATAAATCCTTATATGGTCTTAAACAATCACCTAGGCAATGGTATAAAAGATTTGATACATTTGTGCTTAGTATTGGATTCATAAGAAGTAAATATGACAGTTGCTTCTATTTCATGCTTGATGAAAAATGTCATGTGTATTTGTTGTTGTATGTTGATGACATGCTTCTAATATCTGAATCAATGAATGCTATTAATAAACTTAAGAAGCAGTTAAATAATGAATTTGACATGAAAGACCTAGGAAGTGCGAAGAGAATCCTAGGTATGACCATTGATAGAGATATAAGTAAGAATTGTCTTAAAATACATCAGTCCACATATTTACAAAAGGTAGCATCTAGATTTGGAGTAAGTGGCTGTAAACCGGTTAGTCAACCTCTTGCGAGTCACTTTATTTTGTCTAAATCACAAAGTCCTGCTAATAGGTCTGAGATAATTAAAATGGAGAATGTACCTTATGCAAATGCTATAGGTTCTGTGATGTATGTCATGATTAGTACTAGACCTGACTTGTCTTATGCTGTATCTTTATTAAGTAGGTTTATGTCTAATTCAGGTGGAGCACACTGGAGTGTTTTACAATGGTTGTTAAGATACTTGAATACTACTATTGATTATGGCTTATGTTTTAACAAATCTAACGCTTTAGATTTGGTAGGGTATGTTGATTCTGATTTTGCAGGTGACAGAGACTCGAGAAAGTCAACTACAGCTTACTATTTCACACTTGTGGAAATTGTATCAGCTGGAAGTCAAGCCTGCAACCGTTGGTCACACTCTCAACTACCGAAGCGGAGTATATAGCCATAACTGATGTGTTCAATGAAGCAATTTGGCTTCAGGGTATCTTAACTGAAATACAACAACTGCATGGTAAGACAGTTGTGTATTCTGACAGTCAGAGTGCAATACATCTGAGCAAGAATCCAGTACATCATGAGAGAACCAAGCATGTGGATGTGAAGTATCATTTTGTGTGGGAAATTATCTCAAGTGGTAAGATTGAGATTAAGAAGGTTCCAACTGAAGATAACCCATCTGACATGGGGACAAAAATTGTGACTGCAACCAAACTCTCCCACTGCATGAAGCTGTTGCATGTGGGGGTTGGCTGACCTTGCAGATGATGGGAGTAGGTGAGTTTGCTGTGCTATCTTGGCCTTAATGTATCCTTATGTATGATTGGGAGTGATAGATGTTTTTGACTTCAAGGTGGAGATTGTAAAATGTGAAGCCTTATCATCCGTTGGATAAGGGACACGTGGCGCAATCCTTGCCGTTGTCCCAATTACTTCTATTTGCCAATCATATATAAAGGGTGCTTAGGTTGAGAATTAGTTAAGATTTTTCATTATTTGTATTCCCTTATTTTTGGTTAAGTGTTAAGCCTATTTCCTAGTCCATGTTAGTGTAATCTTCAATTGGGTAATTTGAGAGATTGACACTTTTAGAGATTATGGTTATTGTGAGATTTGGGGGAATTACAATTTGTAAACGGATTCAAGATTCTTGAGTAATCTTGATTGATTAGTGCAGTGAGCTCCCTATTCCGGAGTTCAACGTGGATGTAGTCGGGAATTTTTCCGGCGAACCACGGTAAAATCTCGCGTCTTGATTGGTTGATTGATTTGTGTGACGAACGAATTTGCGATCAAATTCAACAATAAATTAATGAAAAATCTAATTTATTAATAAGATAATTTTGATTTCTCCTCATCATTTGTTTTATGAAAATCAAATTTTATTCCCAATTATTATTAAATTAATGTTTTAACTAGGTTACTATTTATAAGCACGCCTGAATATTACAACTAGTATCAATATATATTTAAGGCTTTTACAAAAAGCTGTCATTGTTATTATTCAGTTGAGAGAATCTGAAGAAAATGTTTTTAATCAAATATTAGAACCAAGTAGAAATCTCAGCAGATCGTGCAAATTTTTATTTTTCAGGAAAAAAAAAAAGATTTTCCGTCATCTCTCGTAGCGACAAAGGCATTTTTGACAAACCAAACAAAACAAAAATGTTTTTTTTTTCATTAGTCATTAGTTTGAAACTATTATACTGTCCTAAAATATAAGTCAGTTTAGATTTTTCTCAACCCCACTAACCTATGATAATATCAATTTTTCTTATTTAGTTTCTTACCAAGCCACTTAAATGTCTTACATATAAGCCATTATTTAAGACTTATTTCTCCGCGACCTAAAAACACTTATTTATAGAAATAATTTAATATATTTGAAAAGGCATTTTTGAGTTTAAAGCATTTTCACAAAAATGGTCCTCGGCACTTTGCTATATAATTAATGACCATTCCAAAAAAATGTCTAATAGAAACGCTAGGGTCAATTTGAAAGTATTTTTTAATCAATCTATTATCAAGAGATATCATATATTTTTAATTTTAAAAAAAAAATACTTTTAATTCTCCTAAACGGACTAAATTTATCATTATTAGGTTATTGGTGCAAGTTGGTAAAAGTTTTTTAAATATGGGTGCATTTAGTGGAGTGTTAATGCTAACACTAATGTTAAAACGCTTTGTCAAATGCGTTCTCTAACACTAGCGTTAATGCTCAAAAAATCATAAACTCACAACATGAGATTATTTTTTGACATTAACTTATAATCTAGCATTTGTTTTATAACTTAAAAGTTAGCTTATATTCTTAAGGCGCGTTTGGTAGAAAGCATTGTCAGATAGTATAAACTAACTTATAAGTTATAGAATAAACGTTAGAATATAAGCTACGTTAAAAATTAATCTCATATGGTGAGATTATGAGTATAAACTAGCTTATAATTAAATTATAGAACAAACATTAAGAGTATAAGCTTGCGTCAAAAAATAATCTCATATTGTGAGATTATGAGTATAAACTTAGCTTATAAGCTATGGAACAAATGTTAGAATATAAACTTACGTCAAAAATTAATCTAATATGAGATTAGAGTTGGGTGAACGTTAATGCTACCAAACGCATCTTTAGTGCAATACTCTCTACCAAACACACCGTATATTCTTTCAAAAAAATTACCGGTTAACGTAAACTAAATGAAAAAAGGAGATATCATAAATCAAATGTCGTTAACATAAGAACCAAGTGTTTTACAGAAAAAATACCTCGACAATATATAACCCACACAGGATACAGACATGCATTACCATGTTTAACATCAAAATGTCACTAAGTTTGCACATAACAATACATTACGATGTCCAAAAGAAATACTATTAAGTTTGCACATAAAAGCTCTCAAACCAGCAAATATATTGAACATCAGCACTTTTATTATTATGATTAGTAGTATAGACCAGCAGGCACAGACCTTTTTATGTGACACGAGCAGCTGTGCTTAAGCTTCATGATGGTGAGGCTTCTCCAAGTCCTCCAGACTTGTGGGGCGGAACCAGGCTTTCTCCTCCAAGACAGAATCCTCATGACCATTTGCAGGCGAGGAGTGACAGCCATGCTCCCCGCCTCCAGCCTCAGTGGAAGTGGCAGGTCCAAATACCCCAGTTTGCGGATTTGGTGCCCAGTATTTCTCGGATTGCGGCTCAATCACCTCATCCGGAACAACACTAGGCCCGACCTGATCATCAACGTTCTTGTCATACGCTGATGTGTGCGCAGTTCTCCTGGACCTGGAGTCATCACCATAAATTATTAGGTCTAAGAGGATTTCATTATTAATGGTAATACTCAGTACCAAGATTAGCATTAGTTGTTCAAAATTAAACAAGTTGAGATTAGATATTTGGCAAAAGACTGATTCATATCATATCCTTATCCCTACAAGTCATTACTATGGCTGATAGCAGCCCTTAAATTGAATGAATACTCAAGAGCTCGATCAGTCACAGTTATTTCTAAATCGATTAAAAATTTGCAAAAGCATTTGAAAATATTTCTAAGAATAATGTATATAGGGGGGGGGGGGGGGGACATTTTCATTATTCCTCAAAAGCATAAAAAAAATAGTCATGAAAAATATTTGTCCATTTTTATTTTTTTGAAATCGTTGAAACCTCATCGCCAGATCACTTTTCTGGGCTTAAGCGGAGCAGGTAAACCCCCCGGCTATCCCTGGCTCTTACAAAAAACGCACTTCATAGATTCAACCCAGAACCTCAAGATGAGATCATGAGCCCTACACCACCAAACCACGCCCCTTGGGGATAAAATAATTTTTTTTACACCCTCATGAACAATAATTGTCCATGGAAAAGCATTCTATAAAATTTACCAAAAGAGATTTCAAATTACATTGTAAATCAGATCTATAGAAACCTAATTATACCCAACTGCAATTCTTTAAACACCCATTAAAGTCTTGGAAAAATAGTAAGTACTAACTAAGAATATTAAGTGTTGAGCTATTTTAACTGTAAATTTTGAATTTAAATCTTGACACAAATTTATAATTATGGATCTCATTGTAAAAAAATTTACGTGACATTGTTCTACATTTGTTATAAAAATGATAAACTGACCACAAAAATTATTATATCTTTTAATAACTTATTTTTTGATTAATGTATTTTTTTTAATGAGTATTATCATCATTCCATTTGTGGAGAAATCTACAATACAACAGAGGTACCACGTCATCCATGCAACAAGCCAATCATTCATTGCCACGCATGCTAAAAAATTAAAAAATAACTAAAAAATATGTATTAAATTATACATATCATTTTCTAATTCATTGGTGGTATCACGTCACTCATACCTCCGTTGCACTAAATAATTACTCTCATTTGTGAAGCTACAATCCAATAAGCAAACGTAGTAGTTGTATCGGTTTAGGTGCACACAACGTGGCATTGACTTGGGTGGAGAGTTTTGATGCTTATCTTCTAGATAAGATATTCGCATAATCTAAAGGGCACGTGATCAGCATATGACCATTAGACAAATATTGTTTATTTATGTATTTTTTTTTCTTTTCTATTCTAGATATGCCGAAATTTGGTCCAATTGTCGAAATATAAAATGGTACCAAATCCTGAATGTTTAATTTAAAAAAAAAAAAAAAAAAATCAAATCCGACCCATCCAACAACCCATATTCTTAGATGAAAATAACACTATTGTTTTACACATGTCCCATGTTTCTTTCTTAATAAATAAATAAATAAAAATGTTGTTTCTTTTTTATGTCCAGTAGATGAATCAACCAAACTTTCATAATTCTCTTTTTACATGAGAAAATTCACAGTGAAGCAAGTTTATGACTAAATTTATAAATAATCCTCTAAATAAATGAATCAATCAAAATATTAAATTTGTGTAATTTGGGTAGTTGAACTGTCTACTTGTGTGATTAGAAAAATTAAAAAACAAATCACTAAAAGTATGACTCGTTAATTATGAAAAATAGGAGGAAATATGTCATCTGAAAACATAAGATTAAATTTATTTTTAAATTTGAAAAAAGAGCTAAGAAAATTTAAAACAGAAAATTGCAAATAAATGAAAAAGTTAGGAAAATACCCACAAAAAGGAATTGTCCAAAAATCAAAAAAATAAAGTCGCAGATGAGTGAGTGATCGGCGATTTAGTAGAATGAGATAGAGAGATCAAATAAAGACAAACCTGGGACTGGGAGTAGGTGTAGGTGTAGGTGTAGGACGATGGGGTTTGAAGATATGGCTGAGTTTGACGACTCGCTGCCCCAAGTTGCCGATCTCTCGAGTGCTCTTCCAGTTGCCGGCCATACAATTAAAATCGCCTTCTCTACTGAGCAAAAAAACAACCTAAAATTTATTATTATTTTTTTTTATAGGATTGATTGAATAACAACACACACCCATTCTTCTTCTTATAACATTTTTTTTTTATATTTATATATATATTTATATTTTTAATAATAACACTACCTTCTCTTCTTTGCGTGCTCCGCTCCTACTCTCCCGTATGACTGTCAGACAGACAACTCCTACTGGATTTATTCACGCCGTTAAATTCTGATGCCAGGAATATTCCTCTATTCTTCAATTGTATATGACGTGGACTATTTCACGGCGTTTATTGGTTCATGGATTAGATGGTATCCCATGTCCTAATATGACTATTCTGCCCTTACACTTATTGAAGTGACCATTATCTCCTTCTTGTGTTATTTACTACATTGTTTCAAATGTGATAAATGGGTCATTTTATTGATCTCTTTTTTTTTTTGAATTTATTTATTAAATAGCCCGCATTTCCATCGTTTATATTTATTTTTATGAGTCCAAATCTTTTGTCTCATCAATTATGTTCCACTACATGCTCCATCAATTAAATTTGGACAATTAATATCTCTCATTAAATGAGAGAACTCTGATTTTAACACTCACAAATCAAAATTTAATGAGAGATATTAGTTGTTCAAATTTGATTGATTAAGCACGAAGTGGAACATAATTGATGAGACATAAGATTTGGACTCTATCTTTATATATATAACTTTACTTTTCTTCCTAAAACACTACATATGATTTTTCTTTTATTTCAAAACATACTAAATATATTCATCATCCAATTCCTCCTCACATCTTTTATTATTATAAGAAAATAATACTTAAATTAAATTTTTATTTATATTTTGTGTGGACAATGAATGTTTTCATCAGCTTTTACTGTTAGCAATAAGTTGAGTTTATATAGATATGGAGGAATGTAAAGGAAGAGATAGACCTGGCCGGCGGTTCGGTTGCGGTTTGGAACCGAATCGAACCGGCCGGTTTCCGATTCCACACTTAAGTGGAACCAGAATCTTGAACCGAACCGGAACCGACCGGTTCGGTTATGATTCCACTTCGGTTCGAACCTCTTTTTTTTAAAATTTCAAAAATAATTAAAATAAATTACATTAATTTAATAAATAAATAAAATTATTAAATTTAAGAGCTTGAACTTAAATTTTAAAAAAATTAAGTTGCTTACGTATCCTCCAGGGGTGAGAGGAATCAAATCTCACGTAGTTCCATTACAATTTTAAGATATTTCCCCTTTATAAATTTACAATTTTGTAATTATCAATCATCATTATCAGTTGATCCTTCAGCTCCAGTTCCACTTGCACTTGTTGTTGCAGATGCATTATCGAACAAGTCTTCGAAATCATTGGGGGCATCTTCTTGTTGCCTCATATCAGCTCGAGTCCAATCATCCACACAAGCTGTTGCTTCTAGAGTACTTGGATGTAATGAAGATCTTCTAGCTTCCAATATATTGCCTCTCAAGCTGAAGGCTTGCTAAACCGCAACGGTGGAAATAGGTGCTGCCAAGATCTCTTTAGCAATAATTGATAAAAAGAGGATATATATTTTGATGTCGGTTCCATCATTCAAGGATTTTAAAATTTTTATTAACTAAACTTTCAGTAGGAAACTCGAAATTTGTAGATAAATAATTATATAATTCGGGGTTATTAGTTGTCGTATCCCGAGCTTTTTTATTTCGTTGCAGTAACCAACGATCCCCTGCGCTAAGTCTTGTTTGAATTACCGGTTCGCTACTACTAGATTCAACTAATGTTCCTAAGTTATATCTTACAATATAATCATTAAATAACTCAATTAAATCATTTCTTAATCTCACTATTATTCTTGTAATATCAATTTCATTTAATATTCATAAATAACCATAGTAAGCTTGTAAAACACTATTCAAACCTTCTAATTTAAATCTAGGATCAAAAGCATCAACAATAAGATAAAGGAATTTCTCTAAAATAATTCAACCATTTTATCTTAATAGCAGTAATAGCTTCGACAAAACAAAATCATTAGGATTGTTACTTTCAACATGTTCATTCAGAGTACCAACAATATTCAAACTTTCAAGAAGAAATAAATGTGTTGTAGGATAATAAACACCGCTAAAAATTAAATTAGCATTATTAAAAATTTTTAAAATATCTAAAAAAAAAATTCACAAATATCCCACTGACTAAGAAAAAGTGTGATATTTTGAACATATTGAGAAAAAAAACAACATAATGCATCTTTGTATTGTAATGCTTGACATAAAAGAAAATAAGTTGAATTCCACGTGTTAGAACATCTCTTGAAAATTTAATCGGTTAATCTCATTCATTTTACACAACTTGACTCATTCTCTACTAACTTGAGAATATGACAAAATACAATTAAGTGTCGTCTTAATAGGATCAATGAAAGGTGATAATAATTTCAGACCATCTTGAACACATAAGTTAAAGACATGACATGTGCAACGAATATGAAAATTTTTCATAATGGATGCAGTATTTGCAGATGCATTATCAAATCCAATTGTTAAAATTTTATCTACTAAACTATATTCATCAAAAATTACCTTCATCATTCTATATATATTTTGTGCAGTATATTGGTCATCAAAAACTATAAATGCAATAAGTTATTTTTGTGTGGTAAATGATGCATCAATCCAATGACAAGTCACACCCATGTATGAGTGTGTTTGCCAGTGGTCACTCCAAATATCATAACCTATAGAAATACGACCTTTAATATCTTTAAATATTTCATTTAAAATAATTTTATCATCTTTGTATAATATAAAAATATGATGTTTTGTTGTATTTCGAGTCATTCTACATGCAGTAGGATTTAAAGTATTATGCATGTAATTAGTAAAATGAAGTTTTTCACCAAAACTTAAAGAAAGATGTGTCATACAAGTTAATTTCGTAATTCTTCTCTATTTTTTGCATCAGAATATTTAAATAAATCTACAGCACTCGTACCTCTATTAGATGATGCGTACCTGGCCATTTGAGTTTGTGTCTTATCAATTCCAAGTTCAACCGTATGATGCATTTTCAGGTGCTTAATCATATTGCCGTATCCACCAGAAAATTTGTAGGAAACCCCACAGTGGTTGTAAATTGCTCTTGAAGTATCATCGTCTTGGCGGTCTAAATGAAAATGAATTTTGAAAACATCCGAAGAACGAGCCTTAACTTCTCTTCTCCGTGATTGTGCACCGACACTAGGGCCGCTCTCTTGGGTTAACATATTTGACATTATGTTCTCAGATGAGCTTGCCATTTTTTTTTTAAGAAATAAGTAAAAAGAATAAGAAAATTGTGAATGATAATAACTAATTGAAATTGAAAATAAGAGAATTGTAGAAATTGAAAGAGTTGAGAAATTGGTGTGTTGAAATAATGAAAAATGAATCCTATTTATAGAATTTTATAATTTTTTTTAATACAAAAAATGCTCATAAATAAAACCGTTTTATTACCGTTATTAGGGATATATTAAGAATTTACTATATATATATATTATATATATATATATATATAGTAGCCTCAACGGCTTTTTTTTTTTGCATTAGGCTAGGGAGCCGTTGGCTCCATGCCCTCCCCAACAGCTACTAGCCATTGGGGAAAGTAGGGTTCCAGCGGTTCTGATCAGTTCGAGTTGGGGTGGAACCCCAACCGAACCGGTGGGCCACGGTTCCGATTCCAAAATTGAAATAGGAATCGGTTGGAACCGGAACCGTCCGGTTCTAACCGGTTCGGTTTCAGTTCCGAACCGGAACCGTGGCCAAGTCTATGAAGAGATACCTTTCATGCTTATGATTTTATCTTTGGTAAAAAAAAAAATACTCCATTTCACTGTTTCACACATATCTTTTGATCTTTTTATTTTGAAATTTAAACAAATTCAAATGAAACATTACGTCTTTAAAAAAGGATATTTCCTTTCATGTTTCATTTTTTTTCCTAAGGGACCTAGTAGGTTTTCTAATAGCACAAAGAAAACTCCTCGAGATGGATTGTGTCACTCAATATGAATGTTCTAAGAATGGGGAATCGGTGGAAGTTGGGTTATTTATATCTACATATTGATATTGTTGATTAGAATTTCTACTGCCAAGTCTTTTGTACAGTTTGGTAAAGTCATGGAGGGAAATTCACCTCATCCGGTTTCATAAGTATGACCGCCCAGAGGATGCAATTTGGTATAGATTTCAGAGGCCGACTACTTCGAGCCGAGGCCGACCATATTTTATCGAAGATCGGTTTGGTTCGGCCTTACTCCCTGGAACCAGTGGATGAGTCTGGACATTTCAGGTCAGGACAAAAATAGTTTGAGAAGCTCGGCATACCAATTGGTCGATCTCTTGAAGACCGGCATGGGATTAGAGTTGTTGGACTTTTCCCTCCAAAACGTGTCATTTCTCAAAGACACTTTACATGCTGTCATCATTATTGTTGCGTATGGCAGTGGAGAAAACAAAGTGATGTGACAGGCCGTCAGACAGCAGGCTTACTTTGGGTGAAGACAGTCTTGGGGCAGAGAGCCCGTCAATCAGTTGGTGAACCGCGTTGGAACGTCATGAAGTTAGAGTAACAATGTAACCATCATTTCGGGATTCTTGGACTTAACGAGCGAAATGTCGTCGTAGGGTAGGTCAGTTCACAAGATACATCTAGAATCCCTATCCTCTCGGAACCCAAACATGATATTGACCCAAAATGGACACCATCCGTAGGGGGACGAAAACAAAGCCATCTCGAGGCGCCTTTTGAATCTTACATTTTTGGACTAACAATGGAGATCGCGAGATATACTGTCGTATATCCCTCTCTCACTATTTTAAAATTAAGGTTTCTATCTATAAAATATCTAATATTTTATTTTAACTAGTGTGGATAAATTTATGGCGGCTAAATCATAATTTTTATTTACACTAGTTTGACATAAGTGACCTAACCAATTTTAACTCTTAAAAATTATATCACTAATATTCTATTAGTATCTACTAATAGTTTTACTCAATTAAACTAATTTAATTAGAGTGGTATTAGTGAGCTATTATATTTTAACTCTTAAAATACTAGAACACTAGTAAGTTTAAAATTTATGGAATTCTAAAAGGTCAAAGTATCTACTAATAGTTTTACTCAATTAAACTAATTTAATTAGAGTGGTATTAGTGAGCTATTATATTTTAACTCTTAAAATACTAGAACACTAGTAAGTTTAAAATTTATGGAATTCTAAAATGTCAAAATTTTAATTAAACATATTAATAAATCTTAGTGCGTTATAAAATCCAATGGTACGTTGAATTGTTTCCCGAGTGCAGACCATACTACCGTCAATTCAGATTCGACTATGGAATTTATATCCAGGTTTCCATCCAAATACCAATGAAATTTATTATGCACCAATTAAGCCCAATATATTAGAATTCAAATTTTAAACCATAAATCCAAATAATCTAATTAATTGATTTCTATGCATATCATATTCTAATTTAAACATTTTAAATTATATAAAATCATATTTTTATGTACAATGATAATGTATCTATGACATGTTATGATATGTAAAATGCAAGAGTGGGCACCCTAAGCTATATGATATGTTATTCAAATAATTCGAAATAAACATACATATAACATAAAAAAATATTTTACATTAACCAGGATCTTATTTTTCCTATACTAATCTAATTAGTACATAAGATTCATCAAACCATCCATTGGTCTTCAAATCCCGCTCCAAAATGGTGTTGGCTCATTTTGCGACTTCAGTGCTCCAAATTCAAATAAAATTACAACAAATGTAAACAATGGTCTTATGGCCTTACATCCCAAAAACAAAACGAACTACAAAAATAAGAGCCGAAAAAAAATTACGACCAATGCAAAATCCATTCATCACATGAAATAACAAAAACATTCATCATATTAATATTACTTTGTGTCCACTCATCTAAACATGCATATCATATTTATAACTCATATAAATATATTAAAAACAGAAACTTTAAATGAAAAAGAGAAGGGTTAAGAACACTTTTCAACCTCGCTCTAGATGTCAATTGTAGGAAACACTTTCCTCGCGTAGCGGAAGTGGCTAAGGCTCACGGATCGGACTTGAAAATTTTTTCTGCCCTTCCTTTTAAGTTGTCGAATCTGACCAGTTGGTATACTGAAATTTTACTTCTATTTCGGACAAGATTTCAGCCCCGGAATGCCCTCGAAACAGTCCCCGAACAACCCCCCGAACTGCAGTGAAATAACGGACTTTTTTGGACCTGTTACGCAACCGAGCTGCACCCAAAACAGCCCCTGATTTGCTTGACCTGCTGTGATGTTTTAGGTCTGATTTTTCACTCAAAAACAGTCCCAACTCAGCCCCAAAAAGTACCCAAGTATTTCCCAAAAGTTCAGATTAAAACAAATTCAAACGAAACCCCAAAACCTCTTACAATGTGCGGCAATGAGGCTAGTCACCCCTCACTGTCGTGGATCAATAAAAGAATGAGAAGATGAATATGATTCAATACCACGAGGTCTTCCGTGCTATGACTCGTAACCAATGGAAAGTAGTGTAAGCTACACTCACAAAACAAAAATCCCTAAATGATTTAGAGATTTTATCACACTTAATAATTTTATTTTTCTTCTTATGTTCGTCAATGGAGTTTCTCAACTTTTGAGAGAATGGTGAAGAAGAAGAAGGTGGTTAGGGTTGCAATAAGAGGCTTAGACAAAAAAGAAAAATAAATCTTCTTTTTATATCTATGGTTATTTGTTTCCAAAACAAAACAACCATTCCCCTCCCCTTGCATGCAAGAATCGGCCAAGGCTAAAAATTTCCCTTAAATTTTTGTAATATATATCATGCATTAGTTGTTATCATGATGACAAAATAAATTACAAAATAAAGATTTATTACCTATTCAAAATTTGATAACTTCTAAAGCAATCAAAACTTCCCTTTTCTCTTATGCCAATGGCATATGTCATTAAAAAAATTGTAACTGATTATTTATTTTCCATAAAGAAAAATGAGTTACAAAATTAAAAGGTTAATATCTATTAAATGTGTAACTTCCAAATTTATTCCAAGGGTTTCCAAAACCCAAATTGGAATTTACAAAATTAACATTTTCTTAATTATATCATATATAATTAAATGACATGTATTTAATTATCAAATAATTATGATAACCATATATTAACTTTTAATATATAGTTTAAAGTGTGACATTATAATATTATTAATCATATTAATAATATTTATACATATGTGAGTATATAATTGGACTATCCAATTATACTAAATCCGCTATAGTAAATCGAGCTAGCACGGGGACCAAATGGACCTACGATTCCGAGTTCTAATAATCTCGAAATATTAATTAAGCTCTTAATTAAATATTCTGAATTATAAAATCCGGGTTATTCTACTATAAACTCGAAGCTGCACTCTCGTTGCCGCAGATGATATATTAAGCCGAAACAAGTCGGTGTCCATCGATATAGTCATTACATACGAATTGACCATTCACGAGTATCACGTAATTAGAGTCGGGTCATAATGTCCGTTATACCCCTCTAATTATTTTTACCTTAAGTACCATTGATTCTCTAATGAACGATTTATTCATAACCATTATGAATTTTAATCTTTCTATTCGTAACAGAAAGACTTGAGCGCTCAAATCGTTTAAGCACCAAATCAACCCTTAAGAAAGATAGTCTTCTACTTCTCACAAGAAGGAGTGAACTCCATGTCTATGTAAAACGTTCCCAGCTACATAACAGACCATGCCCCCAAAATACGTAGCTATTGGCCGGGACTGCTACACCAACCTCACCTTCGTAAATCAAATGACATGGCCTGCCATGTAGGAGTTCGTAGTACACTCAGGATTAAGATCAATCCATATATGACCATCTAGTAGATCGAATGACTTTCTTAGTTTAACGGATATTATAAGAATGTTATTTCCATCTGGGTCCAGTCCTATATGATCACATCATACAAGGTGCTTCCATTCTCATGTCTCTACATAGACGATCCCGGATCAAGGTCGCCATACAAATATAGAATGCAGCTATAGATAAACTGTAAACAAGTACCCGCTTTGTTTGCTCTCTATGGACTATTTAAGATTACTAACTTCAGACTTAAATTCTATTGTGTATGACACTCATACACTAAGTCTGAAGGCACATAAGTAATCTAGGGTATTCAAGATGATTTATAATATGCGAAATTAAACAAACAATTTGATAAATAAATAATGCATCGTTTTATTTCAAAACACATAAAACCGTTTACATCACATGTAACTCTAGGGCATACATTCCAACACCGTGTAGCTAGTTGGGAAGACACGACACATTAGAAGACACATTTCAAAAGATTATATGTTTCAACATACCATCTTAATAAAACATAGATTATTTTGAATTTTTTTTCTAATCCCCCACAACTCTTAAAATGCTAATACAGACACTTGAGAGAGTTTTTTTGGAAAGTTACTAAATCGAGATAGATAGTTTTTGGCATTGAACTTTCTATATTGAATAGCCATCAGATTTACTTAGCAATTTTGGTTCTTAGAGTTGTCTTCATTTTGGTCTTTAATAATATTCTATTTTCTTAAATGCTATTAGAGAATTAATCTTTAATAGTTATCATAAAAACGACCTAACTTCACATTTAAATATATCATCTTTAATAGTTTTTTTGGAAAGTTACTAAATCGAGATAGATAGTTTTTGGCATTGAACTTTCTCTATTGAATAACCATCAGATTTACTTAACAATTTTGGTTCTTAGAGTTGTGTTCATTTTGGTCTTTAATAATATTCTATTTTCTTAAATGCTATTAGAGAATTAATCTTTAATAGTTATCATGAAAACGACCTAACTTCACATTTAAATATATGATCTTCTATTAAAAATATCCTCTCATATTTCACTTGGATCATTCCCAAGATACAATGATCGTTAAAAGAATATCTTATCTTGAACCATGACAGATACAACTCACATCATTAGTGATCATTTTGAATTATACAAAATTTCAAATGTCTCTTTTGAACCTAGATATTTGGATCTCTAGTCAGCTAAGTTTGGTTTCCATTATAGTAATTTATTAAATATAGGCTTTAAGCCAATTCCTCTTATACACTTACTGATAAGATGCAACGCCGAAACGGAACCCCAAGAACCTTCTTCACGATTTAGTTGGGACAAAACCTTCCAATATCTCGCAAACCCGTAAGGATCTCGTTCTAAAAACTCTTGGTGATACCTTAAAAGAATTTTGAAAAGATTTTATACTCGCCACAAAGGTCGCAAATCCTTTGATAAGAGTTGTTCTCATAGAATAAAGAAATAATCTCTCATTCTTAAATCATGCTAGTTTCAATTTTTAGGCACAATAAAATCTGATTTTTATTGCTCAAAAGAATGTTTAAATAGTACATGTGAACCCTAATTTTACTTTAATTAAAAGAATAAAAAAAACTTAGTGATTAATCACCCAACTGACGTGCATACCAATCAAATAAATGCCTATGATACCCTTTAATAAGGCCACGAAAATATTAAAAATTAACCCTAAAGCTAACCGTAAGTCATGCCAATAACAAAAAGAATAACCCTAATTCTACCCAAGGCCGATCATGGCCTTTAACCTATTTAATTAACATATTTACTTGACCCACAAGACAAGTAACCTAACTTATAAAAAAAACAATAACCTAATAAAATAACTAATGTCACATTTGGCCAACAACAAACTCTCTTGGCCTCTTCTTATAATTCTTGAATCCATTCATGCTATTACTAGACTTGATACACTTGGATCCACTTTCACCCATACTTGGCTTGATATCATTGGACTTGAATTTCTTCATGGACATCTTCTTGCACTACAAAATAAGATCTTTAGCGTCGAAAATATGAACGCTAAAGTATAAAATTTTGATGCTAAAGGTTATTCGACGCTAATTAGTGGACGAGAAAGACAATTAGCTTCGAAATAAAAAATTTCGACACTAAAGTTCAATATTTTGCATAAAAAATATTTTGATGATAAATTGTAATTTTCGACGCTAAAGCACGTATTTGGCAACAAATATTTTGGACGCCAAATGGTTGACCTTTTGCGTTGATTATTTCGATACTAAATGTGTAAGAAAATTATTATTTTAAATTAATTTCATTACAAAAGTAATTAAATTTGTTATAAAAAAAATTACGAATTTGTTATTTAAAAATTATAATAATGATATTTTTATTGATATAAAAATAAAATTATAAAATTATCACAAAAAATATTAAATGATAAAATATAATTTTCTATATATGTTCTCCATCTTCACTTTCATATTTTCATCTTCACTTTCATTTATTTTTCATTTTCTTCACTATCTTTATTTTCACCATTTCTTCATCTTTATATTCCCTTACAAAAAAAAAAAAAAAAAATAAATAAGATGTTAATATAATACAAAAATTAAACACACTTAAGGGAAAAAAAAATTTAGAGAGAAAATAAGAATATAAGAGAAAGAAAGTGAGAATATGATAAATGAAAGAGAAAATGAGTATGAGTATAAGTATATAAGAAAAAAAATAATCTTTAGCGACGAAATAGGTTTTCGTAGCTAAATGTCCTCAAATAGTGGGAGTTATTTCCGTCAAAATTTTAATCTTTAACGTCCAAATTTTTTACTTTTATTGTCGAAAATTCGTCGCTAAATGTCAAAAATTTAAATCTAATTGTATTAGGGGATAATTCAAAATTTAGAAAATGAGAATTCGAAAAATTTAAATTCACTCTTTAGCGTAGGAATATTTGACTTTTAGCATCGAAAATTCATCGCTAAATGTCAAAAATTTAAATATAATTTTATTGGAGGATAAATTCAAATTTTAGAAGGGGAAATTCGAAAAATTTAAAATTAATTTTTAGTGTTGAAATTTAAAGTCGACGCAAAATGGTGGACCTTTTAGCGTCCGAAAAAGTTTCGACGATAAAGATCTGCCCTTTTAGCGTCGAAATAGAAACTTGACACTAAAGTCAATCATTTAGCGTCAAATAATTATTTCGATGCTAAAAGGTCTACCATTTAGCGTCGAAAAATACTCTTTAGCGTCGAATTTTTATTTCGACGCTAAAGGATTAATTAGCGTCGAAAAAATTTTTGACTCTAAATATTTGGACGCTAAAGGTCCTTTTTGTTGTAGTGCTGGGAACTAGAGGTGGATTGGGTCCATGCTTCTGAGCTTTGGTTGTTCCATGGATCATGTCACTTACTCCCAAGGAAATATTTAGTAAATAGATCTGTTAGGTTTCATTTGACTTGACATAATTTTCTAAAGATTATCTCATTTGAGAATAGTGTTTTGTGTCTTCGATGTTTTATTGAGACTTTATTAGTTATATGCCACATATCCAATCATACATAGAAACCAAACAAAGTTTGGTTTAAGAGACCTTATCATTTGTAAATATTCATAGTAGAAATATTATAATAATAAAGATAATAATAATCCGGATAGACTAGCATGATGGTTATTATAGTCCACTTGAAGTGGCGGTAGTCGTTTTCATAGGCTACTAGCAAGGCTTGATTGCTTAATGCTATACATGAGTGCTTTTGTGAACAATAATGACACCAAATTTCTATATATAAGTGTTTATCTTATGTGTCTGTAGTGAGTTACCTATTAAGTTCGTTCACAAGTAGGACATGAAATTGATCTCGGTTATTATAGTCCACTTGAAGTAGTGGTAGTCGTTTTCTTATATTACTAGCAAGGCTCGATTGCTTAATGTAATATATGAGTGCGTTTATGAACAACAATGACACCAAATTTCTATATAGAAGTGTTTATCTCATATGCCTATAGTGAGTTACCTATTAAGTTCGTTCACATGTAGGACACGAAATTGATCGTGGTAGATTAAATCTACATAATCTATAAGCTAATGAACACCATCATACAGTTGCTATATTCCAATGATCATGGGTGATATCTAACAGTGTATCATAACCACCGAATGAGAAAAAATATAAATTTCTTTTGTATGATATGACCATTTTTTCCAAACTAGTATTCTATCATTGTATCATAGTATGGAATGCGTCTATTCTATCAATTATTGGTTTATTGTCGATCATAATCCCAATGATATGCAAAATGAGAATTTTCCCAATCAGAATTCTCCCATCATGATCATGGATTTGCATCATCATATATGTCAATTGTGTAATGGAATAGTAAACTCACTAAACATATGTTTATCCTGAATTTGGCTATCTCTAGTGTGCCTTCCACAATCTTCAAATGGTGGTTATGTAACCTAAGTACTCCCTGATTAGCAATCCTCAAAGGAAGACTCAGGTCGGTATCAAAATAACTTAACTCTCACATAAGATTATTGATGATCTCGAGTCTTAGATTATTTCATACATAGTTATTATGAGTCTTCCATAACACAAAATATAAACATCCTTATATAGAAACTCCTTGAGATCAATTCAGTGTACTTATTAATTTTCACAAACATACATATATTACATCAAGTTTTTAGACTATGTTGACTACTTATGAGATCAACTACCTCATAAGTGGATATTAATAATATCATGCTAATTTATCCCTATTATAAATGTCCTTATTATTGATAAGCCCTCGACTAGGAATATTTTAAGAGTGATAGGATCTCATGATCAAAACTCTTTTTAGTTCTTATTTAAATCTCTTCAAGAACTTTATTATATAATTTATCTAAGTAAAGATAAAAGACAAGTTGTATAATAAATAAATGCCATTGTATTTCATTCAATGTAAGATTACAAAGTGATTATTACAGTTCTAACCCAATGGATCTAGGACATGATACCAACATATAGTGTGTGACCCATTAAATTTGTTCTCAAGTCGGACATGAAATTGGATGTGATAAATTAAATCTATATAATCTATCATCTTATGAATACCTTCATGTGCTTGCCATATTCTAATGATTAGAAGTCACACTAAACAGTAAATTATGAATCCCGAATGAGAAATAATAGAATCTTTCAGTAAACGACTTCTATATGAAATAATGTATTCAACCAATGATTTAGAGTATGAAACATGTCTACTCTAATAATCAATTGGCTTAATTTCTCATAATCTCGATGATATTTAATAAGAGAATTTTCTTAATTAGAATTCTCCCACCATGATCCTCGATTTATATCATCACATATAACAATTAGGTCAGATTTTTCATTTTATGAGTTTGTATAATTATTGAAGTGTACCAATGAAGGGTTTCCGGCTCCGTTGAATAGTCTGTCTTTATCTTGTTATTGAGGCAACGTGGAAGTATACAACAAGCAATCCAAAAGAAAAAAAAAAGTGGGATTGTGAAATTACATGGGACAGAGACAGGGTCAGGGACAGACTATAATAATGCAATGAGGCAGCATACACTTACTTGATTACGTAACTTTTGATGCATGCTTGCTTGATCTGATAAAAACTAAAATCAAAAGTCAGATAACACTGAACACTTGTAGAAATTACACAAGATTTGAAGAGAATGACCCACACTTGTTTAAAATCTTGAACTTAACATCATTGATGAACTGATAGAAGTTCTTTTCTGATGATCCATTAGGCGATATTGCATTCTCTAGTTTCTTTCTAACCTCCATGATGTTCTTCCTCAATTCATCACTTGATTTTCCACTCATCAGACGGTTGATTTTCTCTGAGACTTCCTCCTTTGTGATTGAATTCTTTTGATCACAAAGATTGAGTCCAATCTTCCAATCATCAACCATTAATTTTCTATTAGTGAATTGATCAGTCAACAGAGGGAAACCCAGCAATGGAACACTACACCATATACTTTCCAATATTGAATTCCACCCACAATGAGTTAAGAACCCTCCTATTGAATGATGTGAGATCACATCAATCTGGCAGCACCAAGGAACAATCAACCCTCTACCTTTGATATTTTCTTCAAATCCGACGGGTAAAAAGTTGGTTTCATCAGAACTAACAATATCAGGGCGAAGCACCCAAATAAAACTCACTTCACTAAGCAAAAGCCCAAGTGCAATCTCACCAATATCATTCTTACTGACGTGAGCATAGCTACCAAATGACACATACAAAACGGACCCACGAGGCTTCGTGTGGAGCCATTGGGTGCATTGAGACTCGGACCACAGGCTGGTAGGCACAGCACTCTTAGTGAACCCACTAGGGAAAATGGGACCGATTGCATATGTCGGTTGCTTTTGATGCAAGGCCAAGAGAGTTTGTGATTCCAGCTCATGGACTGTGTTGCAGATGATAAGATCCACTCTTTTCACGTCCTCAAAAGCGGCGTATATGATACGGTGTACGACCGTAGATGTATCTGTAGCTTGAAGATATGACATCAAGTCCTTTCTTTTTATTTCCTCAACTCCCGGTATGTAGTCAATGTTGTCATCATCACCATTATCTAAAACAGTTTCCGTTCAGACAAATAAGCTTAGGGCTATTTTATTGGAATTTATCTTGTCAGGTTAGAATCACTTTTTAACTGGCCCATCCCCCTTCAATATTTAAAATAAAATAAAAAAATAGAAAAATGATATATGTACCGAAAATTATCCCTAATTTTATCTATATTCTCTCACTGTAGCTACAGTGAGTTACTGTAGCTACAGTGAGAGAGTAGAGATAATTTTCGGGATAATTTTCGGTACATATATCATTTCCCAAAAAAATAATGATACACTTATACACGTTTTTATTTAAAATTTAACAAATTCTATCACTATAGTTACAGTGATTTTACCGTAAGAGAATTTGTAAAACTTTAAATAAAAGTATGGGTAGGTGTATTATTTTTGAAAATGAAAATGTTAGGAAAACACTATCGGGTGCTCCTAGTACAAGTTTTACTGTTAAAAAATCTTACAACCCCTCTATATATGTGAGTGATTGGTTATTAAGGTATTTAATTAAGAAAATATTATTTAAATGTAGTTGTTATATCATGTTATGATTGTTATCTATAAGAAAACTTAATAATATATTATCATACGTGCTAAAAATATATTAAAAAAATTATCAAATAAATAATAATTGTATCGATATAATTACAAATATCATATGGTTCACTCATATTTCCATTGTTATTTCAAATAATGTACTTAATTATATACCGGAAAATTTTAATGTTCATGATATGTATTGTTTGGTCTGGTGGAATATTCTTCTTACGGGTGTATTTATAATTCTCTCACATGATTGATTGATAGATAATTACATATGCCAATCATCTAAGGGATAAAATAGGGAGAAAAAAAAAATCTCCAATATAACGATTATATCAATCACTTATATAACGATCTAATAATACTTTGACACGCATACTAAAATAATAAGAAATAACTAAACAAATAGTTATTTTTATTTAACACCACTCTTACGTTAATTAATGATTAGTGATACCACATCATTAATGATATCAAAAAAATTCCTTACACGGTACGAAAAGTATCTGAGTAATTGATAGGTTAGAAACCGTATTCTGGTTTATAAGGCATGGATCTACAGAAATTTCCGATAAAGCACTTAGAAATATTCAAGTTTAGAAAGTGAAAGAAGAAAACGTACCAGTAGAAGCAAAGTGGCCATGACATCTAAGGAGATCCATGTGATAATAAAGAGTAAAAACGAGAGCTGGTTCAGTCCAAAAGGAGATACTAACAAGGTTATACTTGTTGGCAATCATTGAGGACCAAACGTAAAAAGTATCAGTAATCAAGCAATTGATATCCTGATTCGATTTGATTAAACTGGAAACAAGTTCATCAACATGTGCTGAAAACACATGTAAAAGACCTTCCATGAACTGGTCATGGTTGAGTGATCTGTCGAAATTTAAAGGAAACCCATCACTGACTGTCGTGTAACGTATGTCCAGACCGGAGTTGCGTGCTCCGGCGAAGATGTCATCGTCAGTACCGTTGGTCATATTTTGGCAGCAGGATGATTGAGCCTTTGTTATTTGATGATGGATTGAGTGAGTGTTGACAAAGGTGATGGTGAATCCATTTGAAGCAAGCTTCATGGCCAGATTGACAAAAGGAATTACATGTCCTTGTAGAGGGTAAGATAACATTATTGCATGAGGCTTAGGGTTTTTCTGAATATTGTTCTCCATCTCTAGCTAGCTGCAGCAGCTGTCTGACTATAATATTTGAAAACAAATAAAATTTATGTGCAAGTGTTGCCCTATTTTGTAGTTCAAATATAATATATATGCTTTCAATATAGAGAGAAACTCTAGTCACTTACCAATCAATTTTGTTATCTTATTGAAAGGTAAAATTTAAAACTCTTTAAGGGTTAAGTTACTGCACTCACTAGAATACAGAAAAATACATATTTCTATATGACTTATGATTTATTTAATTAAAGGCTCACCATAAAAATAAGACAGTAAAAAAAAAAAAAAAAAAAAAAATAGAATAAGAAGCAAAAGGAGTCGATGATCTTAAATCCAAGTTTGGCTAAGAGATATATACAAGAGGATGAGCGGCAGCGGCAGCTGAACGCGTTCCATCAAATAAATCATGGCCCCAGCTGAACGTGTTGGTTTTATTTGAATGACAAAATTACAACACCAACACTAAATATGTCGGTTTCTACTTTATTTGTTGACCAGAATAATGATATATACATAAATGAATTACATAGATATAATTACAGACGTTGCTTTAATAACATATATGATCGGATTTATGTAATTCATCTATACATATATCATTTTTTAGACAGATACAGTCACATATATTATTAAAACAGTATTATTTTAATTAAAACAACGTTATTTTATTACATCTATAATTGAATCTGTGTAATTCATATATATCTGGATTAAATTACAAATGGCGGTCCATATCGACTTTTCATATAAAAAAAAAATCAAAGAGTAACATCAGCCACTTGTGATTTAAACAAAAGACCAAAAAGACTCGTCCTCCTGTTATAGAATTTGAGGTAAAAAGCACTTTCCCTTCCATGTAACACTGGCCCTGTGGCGTGCTTTAATTTAGCCAAGGATGGTCTTCAATGATGTTGACTATATCCAGTTTTAATTATCTCAATATATAATAATAATAATATAATAATAATAATAATATAATAATAATAATAATAATAATAATAATAATAATAATAATAATAATAATATACTCATTCACTTCTATTAGTTGTATTATAATAAATTTTGAAAGACTACCTTCTAAATTGGTAACATATATATTAATAAATTTTATATTAACAAATATGTTCAGCGAGTACCACTACACTACTCCTTGAATAT